>CALNHX010004676.1:0-122005 GCA_940337035.1 Agriotes lineatus | reverse complement strand
AGAGTTTATTTCATCCGACACATTTCACAATTAGCGACTTCACTACTTGCAGGTGGTCACTGGTGACATATACTGATCTAAAGCCAGCTTGTTCTCTAGGCTGATAGAATTCCAATTTAAAGTACAATCGGGGCGTTTTGTAATTATTTTACTAAATAGCTTATAGAGATGTATCAAAAGACTAGGTCTGTAGTTCTGTAAATTGGCTATATTATCCTATCGTCCGAAGCTGTTGGTTTTATTGCTTTCATTGATTGAAATGGCATACAGTAATCTTTTCCCTTCGTCCTTAATAGCTTATAAAGCAATGCCATCATCTCCTGGAGATCAATTGTTACTTCCTTCGTCTAAAAGATGAAAATCTGAACTATAGGACATAGTTCAAAAATGTTTCCAGGCTTTTGCAAATGCCTTGGGTGAAAAATTGCAATTGTTAAACATTTCAGCAATGGTGTGTAATTCTTTACTTTTTGGTATAGTTTAACGCATTTAATTTTTCCTTTACCGTATATTACCTTAGTAGTGTCGCAGCCACAAAAAGCAAGCAATAATAAAATACAATTCGCAAATCCTTACGTTTGCAGTTGTCGGAATGTATCTACCTTTGTTAAATCCGGTTAGGAATTCTACGATTTTTCAATACTCAATTGGATGCGGAAAAGTTGAATTTTTCCAAACTAGAATGGAAAAATAAATTGGATGCGGAAATGTTGAATTTTTCCAAACTAGAATAGAAAAATAAGACAAAAAAGAATCAATGCAAACTTTATTTTCTATATATGTTAACTACAAAATTAGAGCAGAAAGACAGAAATAAAGGGAGCATCGATTTTATGTTATAGGATAATTAAATAATGAGTAATTTTTTACCGGATTTAACAAAATCTCGTGTACAAATAGCTATTGTTTCAGTATTTTCTTGACCAGGATTAACAAAAATAATATAGAAGCAAAACATCAACATCTTCACCAATAATAGCTATATTTTCATGGTTAAAAGAAGTGTCAATTACGCGGTAGCGGTTCAATCAATTGCTAACCAAAAATTATATGAAATGTCTCATGAAACTATACAACTTTTGTGAACATAGTAACCGCTTTGGAGTAAAAGAAAAGTTGGAAAAAATAACGCGTAGGTATGTCATTTCGAATGGCTGTAACTACCAGTACGAGTAAAACGTAACCTATCAGGACTATTTTTGTACCATTTTGGGTGGCACGTTAATGCATAGAACTGAAAAGCTTTTGGCAGAGGCTGGTCGATTGGGGTCACGAGTTCGAATCTCGGTACGGGATTTGTTTTTTAAGTGATCTAAATATGTGGATGGAAATTTGTATCTCATCTCACTTTTAAATCTAAAATGCTCTATTATCGGCGTCTACATCATTCGTACTCTCCACTAACAGTATTGATAAATCGCCAATTCGACTTTAAACTGATTTCCTCAACCTAGACTTAGCAATTATTAGTTCTCATCGAACACGTATGGCACGATCATATATATTACTAGCTGAAACCCGCGGCATATGCCGCATTTAAAATGTACGACAAATGTAATAACTTTTGTTGCACTAAAGACAGTTTTAAAAGCACGCTAGAGATTGGCAGTAAGGAAAAGTTCCAAAAAATATATTTTCAAATGGAAAGTCTCTGGAAAGGAAACGCTCGTCTCTGGAAGGCGTCCTAATTAATACGACGTTGTTGGATGCAGTAAAAAAAATCAGGAAAGAATTAATACTCTTATGAGATTATATGTGAGAATTATTTGTGCCACCGAAATAATTTTCAGCTGCTTGCAATCTGTGTTTCTTTTCAGGTTTAATGCGTTGAGGCGTTGAGCGTCATAAAAATATAAATGCGGTAACTCAAGTCTCCAGTTACGCCGTTACTGTTATTGTTAAATAACTCGATTAATTATTATTTCTTTGTCATTTTAAACTGGCATTATTATTATTATCTCTATAATAGCAACCATAAGTAACTGTTTATAATGTTTATATGCTAGCGAGTTGTTCTTAAATCGCTAGTGAATTAATAGTAGATTGTTCTACAAGTTAAGAAAAGTGAGAGTTTTCCGGCGAATGTAAAAGTTTTACGTGAGCATGGAAGAATAACTTTTCCAATGTGTTGAACATGCAATGTTTCCGTGTAATTGACAAAAATATCTTTTTAAATAATTTTGGTCAAAGTATGGAAGCGTAATGTTTACTGTACTGTATAAATACAGAGTCCGGCAACAAAGCGGGGGTGGAAGATATTTCTAAAACGATGAGAGTTACATGAATATTGTGTACATAAAAGTTGTAGGTACGAAAGTGGTGCACATTACTAAAATAGTTTTGATTATACAGGGTGTCGCAAAAAGTATGGCGAATCAAACTTACTTTTTTACTTCCTTTTACTACTATAAAGGAAGTATTGGATTCACCCCAAAAATTCGAAATTGAGTTTTCAACAGATCTTCACGTTTTAGGGTCCCCTGATCCCAAAAAACATATTTTTTTTCATTGGTCTGTCTGTCTGTCTGTCTGTGTGTCTGTCTGTGTGTCTGTGAACAGAATATCTCAAAAACGAAAAGAGGTATGGCATTGAAACTTCATATATAAGTTTTGTGTACTATGTAGATGAGACAGCAAGCTTTTGAAGAAAATCGCATAACCGGAAGTAGGTGTTTACTCTTGTGATTTTTCAGTTTTTTTCGATTTTTTCAAAAACGGCTCTAACGATTTTTTTTAAACTTTACATTTTTCTTACATTTTTAATGTGTATTGATGTGAGATAGGTGATTTTCCAGTTGAATACTTTTAAAGTGGGTTTCTTTTGTTTTTTTTCTATTTTTTTTATTAACTCCTATTTTAAATAAAACACCCGGTATATTATTACATTTTTGAATTCACCTTAAAATTCTAGAGAAAATTTGTCTCTTCAACTAACACTCGATTTTGTACCGTTTTTGTAGAATTTGTAATTTTTGAAAATTTTTAACAAATGGTTAAAAATTAAAAATGAAATTTTTGACTAATTATAAGATCACTGTAAAAGGAAGTTGTGTGAGTGTATCACACCAGATTTTTTTAAATAGAATGCCCTATATTTGGGTAGCTTAAAAGTTTTGTATTGAAATACTCATCATTTTCAGATAAAGTTGTATGGGTCTAACGTCAACTATTTTGGAGATATTAACGATTTTATGCAAAAAAATGCTGAACTTCAAGGCGACTGCTTTAAGCGACAGAAAACAATTGAATGAAGGAAAACGTTACCAAAAAATTATGATTTTTGTAAACTATCTTTCAAGTGTAAAATGGTGGATCTGGGTATTAATGTTATATAGGGTGCTCAATATTTGCAAATTTAATAATTTCGATTATTTTTCAAATGGAACGCCCTGTATATTTTTGTATTTTTGAAGAGCCCTTTTAATGAGCTTTCTTTTGATATGTTACTTCATACTTCTAAGTTCAACTGTTTTTCAGATATGCCTGTTTGACCATAAAAACAATTTAAACCCCTTAAGATGCTTTATTTCAAGGGATAAAAACAAACGCCCTTAAAATAGTGATTTAAACGCATGATCTCTCTAAAAATAAAAGCACAAAATCCAGGTTTAGAAAATATAAATTCAGTCAGTGTTGATACAGGAAATTATAAACACGAAAAAAAAACGATAAATGCAGGAATAAATTAATTCCACAGTCAAATTAAATCAGATAAAAAAAAGCCAATACACCAAAAGCTTATACGTAATTACACTAAATGTTCAAATAGTTCTCCTTTCCTGCTCTGAGTATTAAAGCTGTACAGAGAATTCATAATCTGCAAATATAATTAGTTTGATTTATTTAAATGGAACACCCTGTATATCCCTGTATTTTTAAAAAGTACTTTTAATGGGCTTTCTTCTTCCACTTCATTTCCTATCTCAAAATTCGGTCGTATTGGTTATTTCTAGTTTTGAGTTCTGGTTCAATTTTTGTATTTTAAGCTTGGTTTTATCTTTTGTTTGAAGAATTCAAGTGTTTAAATCATTATTTTAAAGGCGTTTGTTTTTTATCCCTTGAAATAAAGCATCTTAAGGGGTTTAAATTGTTTTTTATGTTTAAACTCGCATATCTGAAAAACAGTTGGAACTTCAGAGGTATGAAGTAACATATCAAAAGAAAGTTCATTAAAAGAGCTCTTCAGAAATACAAAAATATATAGGGCGTTCCATTTGAAAAAAAAATCTAAATTAAATTTGCAAATATTGAGCACTCTGTATAACATGAATACCCAGATCCACCATTTTACACTTGAAAGATAGTTTACAAAAATCATAATTTTTTGGTAACGTTTTCCTTCATTCAATTGTTTTCTGTCGCTTACAGCAGCCGCCTGAAGTTCCGCAATTTTTTGCATAAAATTGTTAATATCTCCAAAACAGTTGACGTTAGACCCATACAACTTTATATGAAAATGAAGAGTATTTCAATACAAAACTTTTAAGCTACCTAATTATACGGCATTCTATTTAAAAAAAGGTAACTTTGATCCGCCACACTTTTTTGAGACACCCTGTATAATCAAAACTATTTTAGTAATATGCACCACCTTAGTACCTACAACTTTTATATACTCAATTTTTATGCAACTATCATAGTTTTAGATATATCTTCCACCCCTGCTTCGTTGCCGGACCCTGTATAAATTAACCATTATACATTATAGAATAGAGCTTACTTGAAAATGGATGAATCTGTTATTAATTCATTTAGTTCATTTTTAGGTGAAATCAATATGATTTTGAGCAGTTATGAAAAATATCGAAAAGTCACTTTTTTTAATGTCACCAATGGCAATGTGAAAAAATAATACATTATAAGAAAAAGAAAAGCATAATTTTTCCCAAGATGTGAGTTTGCAGCTCAAGGGCGATGCCAAGCACTACAGATACACAGAGGGAAAAATGGTGTTCTGCCCTGCCGGGTATATACAATTTTTTCAACCGCCAGGATCAGAACCATAAGAAACATATTTTTCGACGACTGACATCGAAAGTAGATTTTTCTCACTGTCATTTGACAACAGAAAGTTGACATTTGCCGCTGAGCGTGCGTTTTCATCACTTTGCCGCTCGCCGAGCGTTTTGGGTTTATCCCACATGTGTTCTATCTGGTTCAGGTCTTGTGAGCAGGCTGGCCAATCCAAAAGTGTAATTCCAACTTCGTTTAGATACTGCAGAGTAATGTTGGCTACGTGTGGCCGTCCATTATTTTGCATTAAACGGAAGTTGTCACCAACAAAATGACTAAACGGAACAACATATTCCTCAAGAATATTCCTAATGTAACTATCTGCATTGAGCGCTGCTCTATCACAGATGTTAAGCTCTGTGTGAGCATCTGAAGAAATCCCTCCTCATACCATTACCGAACCTCCAAAAAAATATGAAGTTGTGGCCATAGCACAAGCAGCATAACGTTCTCCTGGTCTTCTCCATACCCGTGAACGACCATCTGGAGCATCCAAAGTAAATCGAGACTCATCTGTCCATAATACGCATCTCCATTCGGGATCCCCCCCAGTTGTGGTAAGTTCTAGCAAAATTTAGCCCATTCTTTAGCCATTCTTAAGCCCATTTTGAACGTTTTCTTTTTGAAACTTGTATAGCCACTTCCTCCGCCACTGCCAACGTGGTCGTAGTATCCATCACAGTTGATGAAGCGGTGATATCAGAAAAACTGAACGAAACAATCCGTTCGTGTGTGGCTGAAGTCGTTGTTCGTTTTTACCCGTACAGTTTTGCCCGTGCAGACAAAACTGCCAGAAAAGAACAACGTCTGTGGGGCCCTTAACTTATTGATATTTCATCACCATGCGGTACATAACCGTGGATTTTTTGTATTATAAGTATGAATTTAGTTGTGTTTTATATAAAAAGAAACAATATTCACCATTTATATCAAAAATAAAGAAATTGTAGCGAAAAAATGTAGATACCGCCTTTTGACTTTAAATTGCAACAATCGACCGAACACTAAATACAGATTGAAAAAGCGGCATCTACTTGACAATGTTGTATAATGGAAGACTTGATACTATTAATTTAATGAAACGGCAGTTGGCCGTATCTGAACATTTGCGTCCACGAAAACAGACAATAAAGGCGGTATCTAACAAAACAAAAGAAGAAGGCGGCTTCTACACGCAGATACTGCTTTTTACTTTTGCATTTTACATATGACGCCTTCTTGCGCTTTATAAGTAACAAAATTTCTGTAGACAATTTTTTCTGAAATTTGTGATCCAATGAAATTAACTCTTTTCTAGTCATGTGGGAAAAATCAACCAATTAGATTATCCTTACATTGAAAACTACCCATGGGTTGTTATCACTTTGTGTACAGCAGTCAGTGCGGGTTGCTATGTTACGTCAAGTTTTTGACAGTTCGCAATGCAGTATTTTAAGATGTCATATTCTTTTTATAATTGCACTTCCACTAAATAAATGTAAATAAATGCTTTCAAGGGCAAAAAATTGTCTAACCGAATATCCCTCGACCGCTGGCGTCGGGCTGTTCCCAAGCAACGTGCTTTCGAAACCTGCAATAAAATTATTGCGTAATTATCACTGTCCTTGGGATATTATAGCTGATAAGTACCGCATTTTTTCATCTGAAAATCATAGTTACAGTGCAGATATCGATTTGTTACTTATCTAAAATGATTGGAATTTTGTACCAATTCCAACGATACCAATAACTCAATTTCGATTTTTTTGTAGATACCGCCTTCTTGCTTATGACGGCAGTATTGAGCTATACACATTTCAAACTAAATTAATCTTAATAGTAATATACGTTACGAGACCGGAAAGTAGTGTTTTGCAGGTCGAACCAAACTTGGGGAGCTCACGGTTTTCTGTATTTCTTAGGTAATCTTCAAAATGTCGCTATAATAAAGGAAACAAATTGTTATTCTTCATGTATCGGCATACCTGAAAATCAGCACGTATGCAGGTTTATTACCGACATCGTGGTACAACGCCAACTCTTTTTACTGCAACGTTTCATGCTCTCAAAGAAAGTAGATGTCTTCCAAGCGTTAGCATTCAGGATGTTGCTGAGCAGCAGTTGTTGAATTATAGCTCAATGGTTTTCTGTATTTCTTAGGTAATCTTCAAAATGTCGCTATAATAAAGGAAACAAATTTTTATTCCTCGTATAATCCTTCGTTGATCGGCATACCTGAAAATCAGCCCGTATGCAGGGTACAACGCCAACTATGTGGTATATTTGCAGCGCAATCAAAGCGATGCACAACAATTTGCAAAAGTTTCGTAGTCAAAATAATGTATAGGTTATGTGTAAACATCAGAGTCAAAGACACATTTAATACGCTCAAAAAGTACGGCTTCAATATTTCCTTGCTTCGGCCGTTGGTTGCATTCAGTAACTCTCATTATTATTAACCAAAATTCACTTGCCTTTGAAGCTGTGTCAACAGTTTTGAAAAAACACAGGTAATATGCATAATAAATAATTGTTTTCTGTGATAATATCGCTATTAAAAGTTAAGGGAAGTTTGTTTACAAAAACCCGAAAATAGAAATAAACGAATGCAACCGTGGTACTCTTAGTTGTGTAAACACGGGTTTTAGTCTTCTGCATTATTATAAGTGATGATAGTTGCAGATCAGCACTCCCGATTTATTGTTAAAGAAAATAATTACTAAATAGGAAGGTATTTTGGATAGGATATTTACCTAATTACTAAAAGTACAAGAATGGAATCAATCAGAAAATAAAACAGAATAGCTATACAAAAATAATGTACTGAAAAATAGATTATAGTAATTTATTATACAAGACGATAAAGTTAAATTTTATCCATGAGTGAATCGTTTAACGTCGAGACGAAGTCGAGACGTTAATGATTCAAGAGTGGATAGAAGTAACTTTATCGTCGTGTATAATACATTATTTTTTTCTATAGCAAGAACTTGAACAATTTCAAAAGAAAATAATGACATTTCAAAATGTCAGTAGCTAGATTGGGTTGCTACGATAATACGAAGCTGTCATATTTAATTTAAACAAAAGTTAGAAAATTAAATTACTTTATCTATCCTTGATGTTAAAGTGCTACTTTATCTACCCTTGCTGTTAAAGTAAAACTTGACCTTTTGTTTTAAGTTGATAAAAGCACACTTTAACATGTGCTATAGAAAAAAAATTATTATCTTTGGATTAAGATGAATGGTTATTGAAGTTAACAGAAAGCAATTTATAATTAAAAGGTAAATAATTAGAACAAACTATAAGTTAGTGTGAAATAATATGAAAGTTATAAGATGATTTAAAGTTTGAATAAGTTACTTGGAATCTGTCAGATTAATTAAGAAAATATACTGTATATAGTTAAAAGTAATTCAGGATGTTAGTTTGAAACATTGCATTAAAATTGAGGATTTTATTATAGAGCATAACAATTTATTTTGATTTCTAAAATGTGAACATAATTATTTTGTATTGATTTAAATTAGCAGAATAAACCCTGTATAATTAAAAGTTTATTATTGGATTGATATATAAGGGTGCAAAGGACTAAATTAATTGAAATAAATGGAATAAAAGCGAATTTTAAACTGAGACGAGCTTTGATATGAAGAAGGGGACCATTTATGTGATTAAGGAAGAATTACGAGTATTGCAACTGGTGAAAAGAGTCCGTTCTAGCAGGGACGATTGTAGGAGCTGTAATAGACATTTTATTTCAATATGTAGATATCTGTAACTAATTTGAATGGGTATGCTGGCATAAAGTTATTAATAGAGTAATTATAACCTGAACTTGGGGTTGCTGGTTCGAGTTCATACAAGTCGAGAACATCTGGGAATTGGATTTTAATTGGGCTTGCTGTTACAAATCTGTTATTTGGGTCGGTGTTTGTGGAATGGAATTGAAGGATTGGATTCCATGCTGGTTGCTGTAACGAGGACGACATCTTGAAATTGCAGTTGTATGCAATATAAGGGATCTACCATCTAGGAGAGCTTGGTGGCTGTTGGGATTGTAGCATGACATTTTAACAGTGTTTAATTCAGTGTTACACCATGAATTCTAATTTTAGTGGGGTTCCTGGTTGAATATGTAAATATATGTGACACAATAGGTTCGTTATATTTGTGCTGTGTTCTACAGGAGAATTGTATCCATTCAAGAAGGGTAAGATAACCAGGTATATGTAATTAAGTAGAATAATGAGTTGCATACATAAATACTTACTCCTGTTAACATGTTGGAACTGATATGTGTTGATTAAATATAAATTCAGCTTAAGTGTCATATTAGTAATTTGACAGTGACAGTTGAAAGATCTAAAATCATTCTAAAATAACTTGTCAATAACCAAACGCTTTGTACAATTATTTTGATAGATTTTTCTAACGCAAGTACGCACCTAAGATAAAATGTTTATTATAACCTGAGCTAGTCAAAGAAATAAATGATTTGTTTAAATAACTTGGAATTAGGGTAAATATTTTATTTAAAGCATTTTGAAGTGAATGAATAGGAGTAGTTTATCAGTTTAGTAGGTATTATTATAATATCGGCTTACAAAGTAGAGTCAATACTATAACAATATGTTATAGACAACTTATATCAATCAGCCCTTTTATATAACGTCTAGGCATTTTATATCATTTCAAACATTGATTTAAATGGATGTCCATTTCTCGGCATTAAACATAATATCGGCGAAATCGTCATTATACACTGTGCCAATAAATTAGGGAACACTAGTAAAATAATTAATACTGTTCAAGATAATGAAACTTTGGATTAACTTTCACATATACCTATTAGCCAAATCCTCGTTAGTAATTCGCCTAGTTTACGCATCTAAGCACTTTAGTTTTGTATTTAGTGCCAGAAAAGTAATTTAATTACAGGATACAAAGTAATCTTTTCAATATCGAGTAGCATTACAATGAACGGCAACACCCCCATATTCTCCTAATCTCGTATCCTGCGACTTTTGTTTATTCCCCAAGATAAAAGACATACTTAAAGGGAGTTACTTTGCAAGCGTTAAAGACACATGGAAGAAAATGGTAAAACTTCTTGATACACTGATGCACATCACAATAGTGTTTCCATTAATGGCAAGCGAGCATGCAACGGCGTATAGATACAGAAAGATATATCATGTAATTATGTACGATGAGATACAACTCATATATTAAGCAATAGACGCAATTTACTGCAGCACCTTCACGGGAACATCACAACTTTCACGAAAATGAAGTACACAGACAGTAAAATATATTTCCAATAAGCTTCTAAAAATCAGCTTGGATCCATTATCGTTCCTCTTTTAAATTTCTGCTTCAATATGTCCTCTTAATCATATCAAAACATACGAAATAAATGTCTAAGAAAACCTTAGAAGGCTCGTTTACAGACCATTACTATAATGACGATTAAAATACATCTCTTTGTTGTTTCGGGCTGTGATATGAAAAACGTATATCCTTTCATTAATATTTTCAAAGGCTTTGCTTGCTGTCTATTTTAATTCAGTGTACCCAGTTGATACAGGCTGTATCAATATGTTATTATTCGTTTGCAATGGGATAATTTGCGATTAGTAAGTTTTTTCCAAAATGCTACAATGTTCAAAATGTTCTGTACTGCAAAAATTGGATGTTTAATAATTGTGTAGCCTTGTCTTCGTTATTTGAAAATATAAGGAAGTGTTGGTGGCATATTAAATTTTTCAATTCAATTCAAAATCCAATAGGCGCTAATATATTTGCTGTATTTTGTTTTCAAGCTACAACATAAAACTTCAATACCCTATACGAAATGTGATGCCACTGAATAACTTCTAAATCTCTTAAAAAATATGTAATTGCACCAGAAATTATTAATAATCCTAACCATAAATTGCTACCTCTTTTGTTTAACTACAATAATTACGAAAGCAACTCGTTAAATGCACCAGATATGGATACTATAAGTTTGTTTCATGTTTTAAGTACACAAAATAAATTATACAACTCTGGCAATGTTCTAAATTGCCACAACGTATATCGCGGTACTGCTTTTGCCGAAATGTAGATGAATTTTACAAACCTCTTTGCCGTTCGTCATCTCTTATTCAACTTTTAATTAACGTCTAAAGTAGGGATGGGCGCGTGACGTGAAAACAGTCGTGTCACGTCGTGTCACGGCGTGTCACGTCGTGAACGTGACTAATATTTGAAAATCGTGACGTGAACGTGAGTGAACGTGAGCGAAAATTTTCAAGGCGTGATTCACGTTTCACGTTAATTTCACGTTAAATATTTAGTAACGAATAAAAAACTGCAGGGTGCAGCAACTTTTAAATTCATTAAATCACAAATTGTGCCAAACAAGTTACATTATGTGGCTTTATTTTTGGACCCTAATTATAAATCCTTAAAGTTCATACCTTCACATAAAAGAGAAGATTATAATGCAAATAAAACTATAGTTGATAATGATGAAATACATAGCAAACGAATCAAAACTGGTACATCAGTATCAGATTTTTATCTTTCTACACTTAGAGATAGCTCTGACGATGACACATGTAATTAGGATGATGTCAAAACAGAACTAAATTAGTATGTTAAATTAAAATTCGGAAATGTAGATGACATTTTAGGATTTTGGAAAAACAGTGTAAATACGCCACTGTTAAAAAAACTTGAGAAATTTTAAACATACCGGCAAGTTCCGCTACAAGCGAAAGAGTATTTTCTACAGCTGGGCCAATTTTAGAAGAGCACAGAATTCGACTTAACGCTGAAAATGTTAATTACATATTATTTTATAATTTTAATGTTTAGATGTGTAGATGAACTTATTATTCCAATAAAAGTAATGGTTTTTTTTTTGTATACTCGCCTTAACGCTGAAAATGTTGATCCTTGTACGTAAAAGTACTGTCAAACCTATGAATTAAAAGTGTTGCCTAGCAACATATACCTTCTGTACTCATACCAATAAAGGAAACGGCAATTCCAATGACAGCTTTTAGTATTAAAAGTAATGTCTTTGAAGACAGCTGCAAGAAATATATTAAATTTTAATTTTTTTCGTTTTATGTCAACTATTCTGATTGCAACGTATCACGTAAATTATGTCAGGTGCAAAACATATTTTTAGTTCTCTTTAGGGTTTTTTCATTGGTTTTAAATTTGAACATTTTGTTCTATCTGAATTTAAATAAAAGCTGCGTGTCACGTCGTGAGTGGCGTGTCACGCCGTGAACGTGAGTGAACGTGAGCGTGAACGTGCGTGAACGTGACTGTTTAAAGCCAGCGTGAAACGTGCGTGACGTGAGCGAAAAATCACTCACGCGCCCATCTCTAGTCTAAAGTATTCTGCTGTGCAACTTTTTGGAATGTAATTTTTTGTCATTTTCTGTTATTTCAAGTTGTGTACATTGTAGCGGAGACGGTGGTTAAATGAAGTCATTTCCTTTCAAAAATGATGCAGAGCATGCCTCTGTAAAAGATTTTTATTGAATTTTTCCAAGTAAACGCCAACGCCAATGACGTATATAAAAGCAGCAATAATCATATTTTGATAAGAATAATATTTAACTTTTTTCTTTACATAAAATTCTGTATCTCGCTTGAAATGAATAAAGTTTTTATTCAGCCTCCTACGCCAAGTATCAAAACTTCCATTATCACGAAGGAGAAAGGTAGAACGATTTTGCAGTGAAAACCTGTATATAAAATGTTAGGAATCCTTTAAAGAAACAATGCCATTAACTTCAATAATCTTAGTGTGCGAGGAAGCATCGTATTATACGTATAACAACCATGTTTACTACAGGTATCTCGGATATCTCCTATGGAAGGTGACTGTAATGTCACTGTGCACTATCTTTTATTTCTTCTTAGACTACCCTGGAATATTATTACGTAAATCCTGTACTAACTACCTCATAAATACTAAAACCTGAACACAGATTCAAATCAATGCAGAATATAAGAAGTCGAATAGCTTCACTTAAGATTGCCTCTGGGAGGATCGCAGAATATAGAGACAATAAATTGGATTTCAATTTTATAAAAGGGAGAATCCATGCACAGCTCGAATTGAGATTTAATTTTGCCTCCTACTTACGTTTGATCATGCTATAGGACAATGAAAAACCAATTTAGTTAGCTGGGGATTACAGGCGAGTGCATTTTTCATCGGAGATTATTCATTTATGTTATTGTGTCTCAAAGTGGTTTGTGTAAAATTTCGAAATTTGTCTTGCGGATACTTCATATGTTAGAAGTTTTTTAGTTGAAGCTTGCTTACAACAATACACTGGCTTCCAAGGTGTCTTCTGTATTTATTAATGGTCAAGTCTTAATTTCAGTTACTATAAAAATGTTAAATGAAGTTATTGTTACTAATAAATATTAGTGTGGTTATTCTGAACAAAATATTCGAAACGTCTCAACAATATTGCACCATTTGCTCGAAAGTGTATCAGCTTAACGTATGCGTATCCTACTGTTACGTTCTTAACGTTCGGGCTATTTAAAATTATACGACAAACATGGGTTCAAATATTTATTTACACAATGAATTACTACGATTATTGTTTACAAGCACATGCGAGAATTATCAAGCAGATTACAAATCAATTCAAGCACTAACGACTATCGGTACACGTATTTCTAACAACTATTATTATTTATTTCTATTACGTACGGATTAGCACATTTATTTATATCACTCTTAAACGCTAACGATTATATATTTATTTACTTATTATTACTTCACGAGAGATTATGTACACGCGGTTTTATTTATATGGGGGCTTCCAACAAGCCTCGACGTGAGTTCGAACTGCCGCAGAATTATTTCAGAACTGAACTGCGGGTCCGACGGCCGGGTATTTATATGGCCAATAATTTCCTTCCAGAAGCTTCCAGATTTTCCGGCAACAGTGACGTGTCGCGTCAGTGCTGCTCTAGCATCGACTGGAAAATGATTCACCAACGTACACCTGCGTTCAAGGCCGCCCGTCGGCAGCCTATGATTCACGCGCCGGCAGCCGTCTCTGGAATTTCTAGTATAATCGAGGCATTGGGGCAAATAACTGTCAGCCGAATCGTTACACTGCCCCCGCCTTAGATCGTTCTGTCCCAGAACGAGTTGCGTCGAGTGCCTGTCTTCTCGCTCTTGTGGGGGTCCGATGGCGGTACTTGCAGGCGGTGCCCTTCTGGCACATTGACTGGCTGAAGAAGCAGCAGCCCACCGTGGTCTCCAGGCTTCGCAACAGCACACCTCGATCTGGACGCCGGTTGTCTCTTGTACTGCCGATCGGTAGGCCATCAGGAACAGGTGCATGTACTGGCCCCAGTCACGCGGATGCTCGGAAACGCCCTTGGCCAGATGCTTCTCCATGGTTCCGTTCATCCTTTCCACCATGCCGTCCGATTGAGTATGGAGGGCAGTGGTCCGGGTCTTGCGTATCCCCAGTAGCTTACAGACGTTCTGGAACGGTCCAAACTCGAAATTCCGGCCCTGGTCGGAATGTAACTCCAGGGGGACTCCAAAACGGCTGAAGCACTCCTTCACCAGAACATCAGCGACAGTACCGGTCTCTTTCTTCGGAACGGCGTACGCTTCGGGCCATTTGGTGAAGTGGCCCATGCACACCAAGATGTATTTATTTCCCGCTTCGGTTTCGGGGCATGGTCCGGCGATGTCAATGGCTATACCCTCGAACGGACCACCGACGTTGTACTGCCACCTCGGAGCTCTACGTCTTCCAACAGGTCCGTTTCCCGTAGCGCAGGCTTCGCACCTCCGGCACCACTCTCGGACGTCACCTTTGCAGCTTGCCCCGTAGAACCTTTTTTGGACCTCTTGCAACGTCTTCTTCAATCTGAAGTATCCCCCAGAGGAGCCATCATGCAGGTGGCGCAGCACATCGGCCACTCTACTCCTTGGAACCATCGATCGTGATCTCGTTGCCCTACTGTCCTCATCTTCCAAAATTCTGGTCAGGACGTTGTTGTCCAGCTGCAAGGAGTCCCATTGCGCCCAATAAGTCTCCACTGTTGCGTTGGTGGCGGGGACCTCCTGCCAGGTAGGTCGACGGCCATCTTGCTTCCAGGCTATAACCGCGCCTAAGTCGGGGTCATTCTCCTGGCTACTCTGCAACTCGTCTGGCTCCCACGAGTCGTCGACCACAGTGGTGCGAATAATGGGTACCGCACGACTCTCCAGTCTCGAACAGTGGCCGCAGTCCGCAGGGCAAGGCCTCTTGGATAACGCATCGGCGTTGCGGTGGACTGTGCCAGGTCGATGATTTATTCCCAAGTTGAACTCTTCTAGGCGCTCGATCCACTCAGCCACCTGCCCTTCAGGGTTCTTGCACTGCAGCAGCCATCTCAGAGCAGGATGATCGGTCCTCAGCAAGACTCTTTTGCCAAACTCAACTGATTTATGTTTTCCTACGTCAGTACGGCCGCTGGGATGATCTCCGCACTCGACGATGTCCTGGTACCGGGTCACCAAATCTTCTATCTTCTTCCGTTTTCGTTGGCTCATGCCCCTTCCCAGTATTGGGTTCCTCCTGACGGTTGCCAGTTCCCTGCTGACGTTCATCATCCTTACTGGGACCCCAAGCCCAGTCTTCATCAACGTCTTCCCTACCAGGATACCATGAGTGAGCTTCTTGCCACCATCAGGCTCGACCACGCGCACCACGTTGCCCCGGAGATCGCCATCCAGGTATACATCCACGACCCTCTCGGTTCGTCCTTGCAGAGTAACATCTTCCGCCCATACCACTTGTGCCGCGATCTCTTCTCTTGGGTGTCGGGAAAGATCCTCCCCACCCACGTGCAACTCGCCGCGTCTCAGGTCCAAAGCGCACTCACACTTATCCACAACATCCATTCCCAGAATGCACTCGTCTGCAATGTCAGCATAATCGGGCTCAACCACGCGCACCACGTTGCTCCGGAGATCGCCATCCAGGTATGCATCCACGACCCTCTCGGTCCGTCCCTGCAGAATAACATCTTCCGCCCATACCACTTGTGCCACGATCTCTCCTCCTGGGTGTCGGGAAAGCTCCTCCCCACCCACGTGCAACTCGCCGCGTCTCAGGTCCAAAGCGCACTCACACTTATCCACAACATCCATTCCCAGGATGCACTCGTCCGCAATGTCAGCATAATCGGGCTCAACCACGCGCACCACGTTGCTCCGGAGATCGCCATCCAGGTATGCATCCACGACCCTCTCGGTTCGTCCTTGCAGAATAACATCTTCCGCCCATACCACTTGTGCCGCGATCTCTCCTCCTGGGTGTCGGGAAAGCTCCTCCCCACCCACGTGCAACTCGCCGCGTCTCAGGTCCAACAACAGAGACCGAACTCTTCCATTTATTTTCCCATCAAGATTTTGGACTACTTCCTCTTCTGCGGCTTCCAGCTCTTCCTGCCCGACCTTCAGCTCTTCTCGTGCTTTTTCTGCCTTCTTTCGACCGGATCGCAACTCTTCCCTAAGCTCATCCTTGAGGTTTTCTCGAGTGGCTTTCAATTTTTCCTCAAGTTTTTGGACTGCTTTCTCTTGCTCGGCCTTCAGCCATTCCTTAAGTGTTTTCGCGGCTTCCTCTGCCTTATCTTGTGCCTTCTTTTGGCCGGCTTTCAATTCTTCCTGGCCAACTTGGATCTCTTTCTTAAGTTCCTCTTGCGCTTTTTCTGCCTTCTCCTGCCCAGCTTGGATCTCTTTCCTAAGATCCTCTTGTGCTTTTTCCGCCTTGTCCTGGCTAACTTGCATCAGTTGCAAAAGTTGGCTTAATTGGGCTTCCATTTTGCTGCTTTGAGATCTCGTCAAAGGCATCCACACTATCCACTTAAATTTATTTATCTGACCGTCGTTTTATCGGCACTTGTTAACAATTTATTTATTTAATGTTTGTTCAATAATTTTCTTATAGCCCCCGGTACAAAACCTCACACCGACACCACTGTTACGTTCTTAACGTTCGGGCTATTAAAATTATACGACAAACATGGGTTCAAATATTTATTTACACAATGAATTACTACGATTATTGTTTACAAGCACATGCGAGAATTATCAAGCAGATTACAAATCAATTCAAGCACTAACGACTATCGGTACACGTATTTCTAACAACTATTATTATTTATTTCTATTACGTACGGATTAGCACATTTATTTATATCACTCTTAAACGCTAACGATTATATATTTATTTACTTATTATTACTTTACGAGAGATTATGTACACGCGGTTTTATTTATATGGGGGCTTCCAACAAGCCTCGACGTGAGTTCGAACTGCCGCAGAATTATTTCAGAACTGAACTGCGGGTCCGACGGCCGGGTATTTATATGGCCAATAATTTCCTTCCAGAAGCTTCCAGATTTTCCGGCAACAGTGACGTGTCGCGTCAGTGCTGCTCTAGCATCGACTGGAAAATGATTCACCAACGTACACCTGCGTTCAAGGCCGCCCGTCGGCAGCCTATGATTCACGCGCCGGCAGCCGTCTCTGGAATTTCTAGTATAATCGAGGCATTGGGGCAAATAACTGCCGAATCGTTACACTACGATATAAACAACCAGGCATTATCATACCTGGTCCGTACAAAAACACAATAAATCCAAACCGAAAACGAGTTAACTTTTAAACGAACAGTGACAAGCAATAATAAAGCTTTTAATGTAACATTAGTCCGTTGCCCGGATAAACGCTGTCGCCTAAACGTTGAATGATTCGGACATTAGCGCGGTTTTATTTTTTCCTAAATTATAGTTAGGACAATGGGCTACAAATAAACCTTCGCCTTAGAAAATATCAGCCAAACTTATTAAAATAAATTGAATAGCTCTGATAAACAGAACTGTCCTAATGTCAGTTGAAATACAGTCTAATTAGTTATACAGGATTAACATTTTGGATAAGTAATCATGGGTATCTCAGACACTAACCAATGAAAAAGTTGTTAAATTAGAAAAAAAACTGCAGCTTGATAAGTGTAATACTGTTGTCTACTATTGTAGGTATATTATAAGGTCGCGGTACGGGGTTCAATCCCCACATCTGGCAACTGGCGGGCTGCCTACCCAGTTGCTTTAAAAATTGGGTACCAAAACTACAGTTGTGGAAGTAGGGAAAGTAAGGCAGTCGTCAAAGGCGTGATGCTAACCACATCACTCAGTACGCTGTTAACGTGTGCCAGGTGACTGTGTTTAGGAGATATTTCGGCGACCATGACTCGCCTTGTCTCAGGCCATGTTCCTGCATGGAATGAAGTGCCCGAACTTTACTTACTATTATAATAGTTATTATGACTTTGTTTATACTGAAATGTCAAACTTGACATTTCACTTTTATGTGACTTGTAGTTGCATTCATAAACTTGGAACTATTCCATAGTAACTCCCGACAACGTATCTCCATGATTAGCATACCTCATCTTAAACTTCGTCAATGATAGACCATCAAAGGAATCCATTATATGAGAGATCTTTGCTTCCCTGAATAGTGGAATAAAAATTATATAATGGTAGATATGAGAAGTAGAGTTAAAATCGGATGAATGGGAGACATCAATGGGAAACTTTGGAACTCCATTGAGGTCTGAACTGAACGAGGCAAAACGTTTTTATTACAAAACAAGTTAGTGTCAATGAATAGCTTTTTCTATAAAAATATAAACAGAAGATGAACGTGGCTAAGCTCAGATGGTAGAACCCGAAATGAAATTGACTTCATAGTAAACAGAAAACAAATATTCAAATAGCGAATAAATATTGAAGTAATAAATAGGTTCAGGTTTTTGTAATTGTTCATTACGCACAATCTTTACAGTTTACCAGTTAACCATTTCCACATAAAGCGCATGTGGCTGGAGTGTTTTTGAGCTTTTTACATATTTTGTGTTGTGTCTATGCGCTTAGCATCTCGTGCATTGGATTATTTGACATGTTATTTTGGGAGTCCTGCGGTTTTTTGGTGTAATACGCATATTTTTCGTATATTTTATTGTTATTCTCTTGAGGTGCCACTTCGGAAAAAGTCGTTAAATATATTCTGAAATTTTGCGTAATATACAATTGCAAGGTCATGAAAAACATTGTAAGACAACTTACTAAAAACTTCCTAAGAAAGTCTTAACAGTTGCTAACACTTTGATGCATTTAGACAAAGGACTGACATGGAGAACCCATGTCTGGAAAAAGAGGAAACAGTTGGGACTGGCACTACAGAAACACTATTGGCTACTCGGACGCAGATCCAAGCTGTCCCTATCAAACAAGGTGTTAATATACAAGGTCGCGTTCAAACTAATCTGGACATACGGTCTTCAGCTTTGGGGCACTGCAGCAAACTCAACTCTTCAAATCATAGAAAGTTCCAAAATAAAACACTCCGCGTTATGCGTGCTGAGCCATACTACGTAAGAAACGCAGACATCATAAAGGACCTAAAAGTGAAAACAGTGAGAGAAGAAATAAGTGAAGGCAGTGTCAAATACTTAAATAAATTAACGTACCACACCAACGTTTATGCAGTTAACTGCTTGATTCAGTTAATTAACTCATAATAGTACGCAAACAGTAACAAAAGAGTGTCATTCAAAGGAATGCCGCTCCCACACTTTTAAACATGACATTTTATACATTGTAACATAAATTTTGCTTATTGTATCTTTTACAGATTGCAAACAGTTATTTTAATAAAACAAAAAAAATTGACGCAAGTGAAATAAAAATGTTATGTAAACTGGTGGAAAATTTTCAGTAAACTAGCTAGATGATTCGTGTAACATATAAATCGTTTAGATAAAAATTAGTGAATACTAACTCGAAATTTTGTAATACTTTCTAATACTTGTTGGCAATTTTATTCAAACTTACTAAACGCTTAGAGCAAATTGTTGAACTTATAATCCAGATTACTTTAAAAGACATGTTGTGACGGGGCGATTCGTTGCGCCAGAGATATTAACTCTTTAAGCCGCTAGAGCAGGGCTGAACTGTAACTTTTTATATTGTAGTAATTACATTAAAAGTGCGCCATGTATTTAAATGAGCGGTAGCACGCATCGAATGCAGCTATAATAATAATACTAATAATAATGTCTTTTATTGGCACAAAAAAGAAAATCAAATAATGAAAAAGATACACAAAAAACATATTTACATTTACACTGTCATAAATAAAATTTTGAGTGTGACAAAATATTTCCGTATTAAGAAAATATATAAAAATTAAAATATAATAAAAAAAATCATAACTATGCCAATAAGGCGAAGTTCAGAAGATTTTCTTCCGAAGATGTAAATCTCTGCTCTTCCACTTAACCTCTTAAACCTAATTATATTACATATTATTTCTAAGTTACCAGTGCAGACTGTACAAAATCTAAGCAGCTACAGCTAAAACCAATTAGATTATTTGTGTAATAGCCTGAATTGTTTTGGAGGTCTAACAATATCTGATGGAGATGTTTTTTAAATTTATGTATTGTTAGAGATTTCTAAAAATGTGGTAAAGGATTATATATATATTACCTACATTATAAGAAAAACATCTTTCAAATAGAGCAGTTCGATGAAATGGAGTATTTATGAATAATTTATAACGTATATTTAAATTGTGTAGATGAGATCTAAAACTAATTTTATTAAATAAATAAGAAGGTGACTTGTTAATAATTATTTTATGGTGTAAACATGCCGAATGAAGTTTTCTTCGATTAGCCATGTTCAACCATTTAATTTCTTGCAATTTGTGAGATATGTGTTCATATTTTCGTATACCAAATATTAACCTCAAACAAGAATTCTGCATAATCTGAATTCTCCTGATATCTGTACTATCCAAGCAAGGCCCGTACACACCATCACAGTAATTAAACTGCGACAAAACCATAGATTCGCATTATATAGTTTTTAGCATTGGGCATAAGGAAAATCTGTCTTGAAAAATAATTTTTAAATTAAGATATGCATTTTGAAGGATATTAGAAATATGTTTTTTAAATCGCATGTTTTGGTCAATGGTAAGTCCAAGGTTTTTTACATTATCTATGATTGGTAGTATTGCTTCTTGAATTTTTATTATAATACTATCTCGAATAGCCTCTCTTGCTTTTACTCGTCCGAATAGCATAACATAACATTTATTTGGATTAATTATTAAGCCATGCTTTTCAGAGAAGTTAACTAGATTGTTTAGGTCTGAATTAATTTCTGTATTAGCTTTGTCAACATTTTCTGGTTTAAAATTAGATTGCAATTGCGTGTCGTCAGCATACATATGAAATGCACAGTGGTCAAGAGAAGTTTTTAGATTAAAAGTATATTATATTATATATAGAAGAGGACCAAGTATTGATCCCTGGGGGACTCCAAGTGTGACTGGTAATAAATTTTATTTGTAATTATTTAGAATAACGGCCTGAGTTCTATTTGTAAGATAACTCTCAATAAACTGTATTGCTGAAATATTAAACCCAATGTGATGCAATATTGAAATATCATGCTTGATTGTATCGAGTGCTTTGGAATAATCGAGCATTAAAATAATTGATAATTTATTGTTGTCAATGGCAGTACATATATCATCAGTTATATTAAGTAGTGAAGTTGCACAACTATATCCAGGCCTAAAACCTGACTGTGTTTCCGGCAGAATGGAGTGCTGTTCCACATGCTGACGTATTTGCTCTGCGTTACTTTTTCAAGCACTTTAGACAAACAAGGCAATATACTTATAAGTAGTAAGTCTTTATAATCACGAGGTTGTCTAATTTTTGGGAATGAACAACTTGAGCTGTTTTCCATGCTTCCGGAAATAAAGATTGGTTGATACTACAAGTTCCTATGTTAGTTGTTATATAGGGAATTAAATACGGGCAGCATAGCTTTAACATGTTTATACTTATATTGTCAGATCCAACTGCATTTGTCTTTATAGCATCTGCATTAGAAATAAGAGTAAAAGTAAATTTAGACATGAAGTTTTTAAATAAGTTGTTATTGTAAAAGCACAAAATATCAGAATAATTTTTAGAGGTTGTTGGTTTAGCAGTATTCAGGAATGCATTGATTATTTCATTTACATCGCTAAGATCAGGAGAAATAGCAAAATTGTCAGCTTTGAAATAAATATGTGCTGTTTTCAGATCTTTCCACAACAATTGGGGGCCGTTTACATATATTTGATAAGTTGTACGCTTTTTTTCCTGCTTGACAGCAAAATTTTTGTAATAGCTAACAGATTTGTAATATTCCCAATGTGCAGCCTTTTTTGTTTTTTTGAATTTTTGTAGAGCTTTATTGCGAAGTGCTATCATCAACTTAATGTTATCAGTCATCCACAGAGCTCTTGGTTTTGATATTTTTATTGTTTTAACTATGTGTATTGATTAAATAAATTTACAATATTGCTATTTAGAAAATGAACTTTATCATTTACATTATGTAAATCGTATATTGTACTTAGGGACGATTTCATAATCAATATTAAAGCTTCATTTAACTAAAGTGACATTAGATTGTGCATGATGACAAATGTAGCACATTTTGCTGTGCGCATTCTAATGTTACTTGAGTTAAATGAAGCTTTAAAATTGATTATGAAATCGGCCCTTATTAATGGTAAAGATTGAAGTTCAGCGTTAAAAATTGCTTAATTAAATTGGCTAAAATCTCTATAGGTATACAAGATTGATTTTTTATAAAGTTTTTCATCTATGGGATATTTAGCGTAACTCAAAGAATGATCTGATAAACCATGCACATTTATTACACCGAAATCGCTAACATTTGTTTCCATATTCACCAGAATTAGATCAATCATTGTTGAAGTAGATTTAATAATACGCGTATGTTTATCAATTATTTGCTTGTATCCCAAAGCATCCAACATAGAAAATAATTTTATTGTAGCAGGGTTAGAAATATTTGACGCATCTATATTAAAGTCTCCTACACATATAATTTCATTTGAAATGGGTGTAGTCAGAGAAATTGAGCCCCCCAGTGAATCAAGACATTCTCCATAAGAATTCTCGTGTCTTCTATAAACTGTACCAAATATCAAAATTGTATTTTTAAAGATTAGTTTGATCCAAAGTTGTTCGATGGCTGCAGAATTTGTTAAGATTGAAACAATCGAATAATTGATATTATTTTTAATATAAACACATACCCCTTCGCCCCAGGTTGCGGTAGCCCTATCTCCTCGAACAGGGGCGGATGGGGTGGGGTAAACCGGCCCGGGAAACCATTAACACCGGCCCGGTCCATTTTTATTAAAAAAATTGTTAGGCACTTTTTACTAAGGGACTGTAAGAAATAAGTACTTATTCGTATTTTTCAAACGCTTTTAATATTTCTCTAAGTAAAAATACATAATATGTACATGTTAGGATAAATAAAAACTAATGCAACTAGTTCCTGGTCCTGGTCATTGATATTGGACTAGTGATGTGAGCTTGAAAAGTTTCATGAAAAGTTTCAGTGAAAAGTTTCAAATTTTATGAAACTTTTCAAATTTATAAATTTCACATGTTTCAAAAATTTCCAAAAGTTTCATAAGTTTAAAAAGTTTCTTATAAGTTTCAAGTCAGTATTACAGATTGCTAGTGAAGTCAAAACAAAGCAACCTAAAATACATGAAATTGATGATGATGAAGAAGAAGAATTTAGATTTACAGACTCGGAAGAGTCGGATGCTTCTCTATCTCAAGATGAGGAACTAATGAAAGACTATACATTAAATATTTCAGAAGTTAGTAGTGACGAGGTAACAACTGATGACTATGGTGACACTGAATTAGAAAATAATGAATAAAAATAGGTTTAAATAGTAAATACTAATTTTACTTATATATGTTATTTTTAAAAACTGTGTCTTGTAATTTCATAATTTGTAACCCCTTTTAAGTAAAATTAATGTTCTGTTTAAATATTATATATTGGTATTCCTGTATTAGATACTTTAAAATGCTGAAAGCTACTTAAATGTACAGGAATCCTAAAAGTTTCACAAGTTTCATAAGTTGGTTTTCATGAAACTTTTCATGAAACTTTTCAAAATTATAAGTTTCATGAAACTTAACATCACTATATTGCACAGAAAAAAATTGTGAAACACATCATATTTTTTGAAAAAGCGGGTCTACATATCCGCTTATATTTTTGTTTTCATAAACATAGATATTAAAATGTCGGTGCTTAATATAAAAGCGAGATTTGAAACAAATCGCTTTCTTCGGCCAAAACATTGATTACTTCCTCATTATTTATTTTGTTTAAGACGAGCCTCAATATTCATAAGCATGAATGTTAGCTACTAATATTATTTCGGTTAAATCCGTGATTTTTTTGGTGTACTGCGTTTTTTTATATTTTTTTCAAGGGTCATAGCGATGGACCGGCCCCCGTTATGGCCGAAGCCAGCGGCCCTTCGGGAAATTTCCCAAAATCCAGACTGGCCCATCCGCCCCTGTCCTCGAACAACCAGAAAGCCTGGAATGTGTATGAGATCATCAGAATCATATCAGAACAAGTCTGGCTGACTCAGCGGATTACAAAGACTTCCTGCTGACTCAACGTATCGTTGGGCTTGTTTGCGCGCAGACAGCATCATATTCAGGGAACATGGCGGCCTGAGTGTAACCGATTTTTGCGGACTTTCTGTTTAGCGTTAATGTTTGATATTTCATTCTTTGTATTTTGAAAAATTGTAAAACAGGGTAGAAATTACGCTTTAGCGTATATCAATTTAAAACCTTTTTTTGGCATTTCGGGATCGAAGCCCATCAGCCATATTAATGTCGTAGCCTAAACGAGTAGATTTTTGGAATAAACTATCACATATTTCACGTTATGGTGCTTATCAAGCCGTCTTGGCCTCGCATAAGCAAGTCAGTCAGCGGAATCAGCTTTTCACCTACCAAATATTAGGGAGGAAAGACTGCTCTTTTAGACAACGATTCCACTTTTAATCATATATTTATTGAGCTGACTGCCTTAACTGTAAAATACTTTTTTTAAATAGTAAATAATAATTAGGGCAAATCACCAGAATGCTCAGGGTATTTTTATTGTGCAAACTTTACCTGTCAGTATTTTAGGCTAATCAAAACGACATGTATTGAATATACTATAATAAAATGGTTAATTGCCCCTTTCTATATTTTATCGAACTGCAATAATAATCTGGGATAGCTCCGGCAAAAACACAAAACTACTTCTTTCAGGTTGGGTTCAGATCTGAATTTTGTTTAGAATATATGACTCAGCGTAGCTTATGTACGCACTTTTAGTACAATATATCTACTAGATTCGTTTACTCATAACTTCACAAACTTGACATTTACTACAGAAAGTCATTAGTGCATATAGAGTGTATTTAAAGATTCAAAAGTGAAATTCTGCAAGGAAACGTCAGGTAAATTGAAGCAAATTCCCGCCCAGCAACAACTAATTCGATTTTGTTTCAGGTGTGACGTCAAACCACGCTAGTTGTCTTTTGTTCTTAGTTTCCTGTGATGGTATCAAATTCTTAGAAAAACCGCAATTTCTACTGACGCCGTTCAAATTACTGAAACTGAGACCAATGTGGACGCTTGGAAATACGATTGACCTCTTCCACAAGGTGTAATCTAGCAGTTCCCTAGCTTTCCTGTCTCTCAAAACACTGGAAAACATGCCACTTCTACCTTTCAAATTTTAGCCGATCTGTGCTCGAAGATAGTGCTAGGTGACGCCGACGGCTTTATGCGCTTGAAGTCGCTTCCCTGGCAGCAAATCTTGTTCAGGATGCTCGTTCACACCTTCCTAGGCCGTTGGAATTGCGAAACTTGGCTTCTGCAGCTCAAATGGTCCGTTGTCGATGTTCGGAATTTTCAGGTGTCGGTGGCGTTTCACAGCCGAAGTCGATTTGATAAATTTATAATTTTACGTCGCAGAAACTTCTGCAAACACTACCACAGATGCCTGATAACTGGTATAAGAAAATGGTAAACTTTTTAGACTTAACAAACACTTTTTATTATATAAAAGCATTAAATCTGCTGGAGCACAGTTTTGCCCGAAACTCGTCAATTTACAGCAATTGTTCTTTTTTTTTGACAAAACAGCATCGCGTTACTTAGTAACCGCGATCTGTAATTGTATATAGGAAATTAGTTTTAGTTACAATTTTACATCAAGGAATCAAATTTGACATGTTTCTTAAATCTAAAGATTGCCTTTATTTCTTCTACCTAAAAATTGTTCTTTCTCGTCACATAAACGTTTTTATAATCACTGCTTTGCTATAACACTTAGTTTTAAAATGCACTGACACTTGAGTTCAATTTTAAACACGTTACTGTTTTTTCTTCTTTTCAGTTGCCCTCATTTTATATTGCTCCTTGCAAATTTTATTTTATCTTGCTTCGATTTCCATCTAGCTTTCAGATTGCTTGCTTTTCACTGGCCTGTACGTTTATTAATAACTCTACGTCCATATTATGCACATAACCAACCCTTTGTATTATTTAATTTCATTTGATCATGCTTCAAATATGCTCAAACCTATCATATTACTTATATTATATTAACCATCTTAAATCTTTCTTTTACTCAAACTTCAAATTCAATCCCTCTGAAATCTGCTTTGCTTATGGTTGCCTTTATCCCTCTAATTATGCCTCTTGCATCTCATCTCCAATGCATTTAATAACTTTAACTACTGTTTATATTGCAATTGAATAAAATATTTCAACTCTGTGCTTTACTTGACTTTGCTCAATATTTCTCTCTGCATACAGAGCTAAATTGTGAGCTTAAAACCATCTCAATATCTATATTATTGGTGCTTAATACTGTCGTTATATTTATTGGCAGTTGCATACCAAGTAAGATAAGCCCTCATGCTTGGTTTACTATCTCTATTTTGGTTATTCCCAGTGCTTCTTGTTTTGACAGTAGGGTCGTCACTGTGGTACCTTTATTTATTGCCAATTTTACTAATGGGTCAACTTTCTCCATTCGGCATTATCGGAGAGTGTCCCATGATCGAAATAAAGCTTATTTCTACATTATTTGATCTTAAAGCTGTACAGAATGTCACTATATTTAAAATTAATGGATGGTGTTTAGCGAAGTATTTTCTTCTCATTAAAGCTCTCAATACACTTTGTGCATCGCTCATGATAGCTGCACGAGAAATTGTATTAAGGCCAATGACCTTTAAGGCTTCCAAGATGGCTTTAGCTTCCATAGAGGAAACACTAGTCAGAGGATTCATTTTAAACATTTGACTATACTCATTAAGCGGATCGTAAATGGCACAGTCGTAGCCCGTTTCTGATTTTGATGCGTCCGTATAGATTATAGTAGTATCGGGGAAAGCTTCTAGTATTTTTGAAAACACTTGTTTGTTGTTCCACATACCTGCTGTATTAGTATAACTATATGTTACGTCTTATTATTGACGGCGTATAGCATTTGTGTATGATCGTCTAGTATTTCATTTCTTTGTATGTATAACTTCATATAGAGTAAATAGCGTTTATGTAAGCAATTTGGCTATTATTCATAGTGGTGTTTGAGTGCATATTTTATATTTTATATGTAGAAGCTAAGCAGACTCAGAGCAAGCCATATTGACCCGCCATAGCCATACTAAGGCAATAAGTAACATAAAATAAGTGTGCCATTACAATGTGAACTATCGACGTATGGCACGTCAAATGTCTTATTACAATATGGGATGCACAAGGTACGATGCACTAGTTTATGCTCACACCTTACTTAAATTACGAAACAAAAAATCACACACTTTAAATAATAAAATTTGTATCTAAAATTTTAAAATTAATCGACCTCGATATTTCAAGATAAAGCCAAGGAATAAATTTGTAACTGAGTTACTAACTCTAGAATCATAATAAATCTGCCGTCAAGTCAAAACAGAATATCATATTTTAGATGTCACTGTTGCTTACACTGCTCCATTATTTAAGAAGTAAGCAGTTTATAAGTAAATAACGGTTACAAATGTATAAGACTTGCTTCAAGATTGTAAACCTTCTCATCAGGAATAAATAAGTGGGGAAGTATGCTCTTTATTTACTCAAACATGATGACAAATTAGAAATACAGAGGCGGCGGCAAACGTTGTTTTTCCTTATTGCGATAAAAGCAGGAGACCCGAAAAAATAGTACCGCTTTCCGTTTTCCGAAGTGGAGTAATTACAATTTTATATCTCTTGAACAGATTGTGCCTGAGTAACTATGATTTCCGCTGTTTCGTTCTACTTCAAATATACCCTAACGACATTTATATCATAATCTGCGGCAATGTAATAAAGTACTAAGCTTGGTGATTGTGTCCTCAGTCGAACTTGTATTGTTGTTGTCTTTCGGTTCTTCTTTAGACATTTTAAGCTTTCCTATTTATGAAGTCTGCCTGTCTGTCTGTCTATCTGTCTGTCTGTCTGTTGGCAGTATAGCTCAAAAACTATATGTCAGAGGTAGACGATATTTTGCATACATATTATTTATCTACTTCGTATGAAACCGGTACAATTTCATACAAATATATACAGGGTGAACACCTTAAAAAAAATGTTTATTTTTCGGTTAGTTTTTGAAATAAAAGAAAGTAATAACTTTCACATAGGTCAGGTTTTATATTTGCCGAAAATAAGACTCACCGATAAATGATAATGTCACAAAAGAGTAAAAACGTTTCAGCCATAACACCGTGCTCTTCAAAAACAGACGCGCGCCGGACTTATCTGGAAGAGACTCGGTAGCGCAGATGGAATTTCGCTGTAGTTATATCCGCTGCGAATATTCGGTTGGGATCGAGCATTCTGCAGAGCTGCAGATGCGGTGGGTTCAAAATACCCCAGCGGGATAATTTTTTTTATTTGAAAATGTATTCAATTTATTAGAAACGTGAAGATATTTGTACTTCTAACTTAATTTGATTTTTAAAATTATTTAGTGTCACAATATTGACGAGAGAAGTTCTGAGTAAAGCCTTTTACCGATTTTTTTTAAATTTCCGATTAAGATTGGTATATTACGATACTATTGTATAAGCAAGCAATTAAAGCACGTGCGACGAGTTTAAGAACACG
This sequence comes from Agriotes lineatus, assembly GCA_940337035.1. Classification (NCBI taxonomy): domain Eukaryota; kingdom Metazoa; phylum Arthropoda; class Insecta; order Coleoptera; family Elateridae; genus Agriotes; species Agriotes lineatus. Next base: position 92,830 of record CALNHX010004676.1, on the reverse strand, counting down.
ACGCGAAGCGGAGTGCTTTTAACGTCGCTAATGCTTTAATGGCACTTAGACACTTGTCTTCTTCTTCTTCTTCCTGTTCAGGATTAGGCGATTTGCCTGTTCTGGCGTCACCATCTCTTCCTCGGTCTGCCTACATTTCTTTTTCCTCTTGGTTGGTATTTCATAGCTTGGTTAGGTATTCGGTCATTTGTCATTCTCTGTACATGGTTCTTCCATTTTTCTTTATACTCAGCTACTTTCTCTGTTATTGAATATATGTCTAGTTCATATCTAATATCCTCATTTCTGATTCTGTCTTCCGGTTCACCCTTTTACCGATCTTGAGAACTTCATTTCTGATGTCTGTATAGTTTGTAGGTCTGGTTTTTTAGTTGTCCAGCTTTCCGAACAGCAATGTAGGCGTAGCAACCACTTTATAGAATTTTATTTGCGTTTTTCTATTTGTTTTCCTTCCCAATACTCGTCTAATGGTACCATATATTTTTTGGTATTTATTTATTTTATTGTTTATAGATATTAGAAATGTGCCACTTGTTCTATAGTTTTATTATCTAATACTATTTTAGTTCTCATGAGGTCTGAACCAAGAACAGCCATCGTCTTTGTCTTTTTTATAGATATTTTAAGGTTATACTTATATCATAATTTATGTAGTTTATAGATAGCCATTTGTAATGCGTCTTCACTGTTTTGTATTATGACCGGGTCGTCGGAAAATAACATTGTATTAAGGGCTGTTGATTGGTTTAGCTTTATACCTGAATGAACCTCATTCTTCCACTCTCTAATCAAATCGTCTATGTATATATTAAACAGGCTTGGTGATAAATTACATCCCTGTCTTACACCTTGATTAGTTTCTATTGGTTCTGTTATTTCATTATCAGTGTCTATAATAATTGAAGTGTGTTTATAAAAGCTTGTATTATTTTTATTGACATGGAATCAGAGACCTTACCAACAAAACCAAGGTTTGGCAATCAAAGTAGACGAAACTAGGCAGTATAACTTCGAAGAGGTGGAAGCGTTTACATATCTAGGTACGCTTATAACCAGGGAACCAGGATACAGCGCAGAAATCAAAGCAAGAATTGCAGCAGGTACCAAAAGCGCAGCAGCCCTAAAAACCATCTTGGCAAGTAAAGTGTTTTCGCGATCAACAAAAATAAGAGTGTTTAAAACAATTGTGAGACCAACAGTGACCTATGGATGTGAGGTGTGGACATTAAAGAAAAGTGACGAATTAATGCTGAAAGTGTGGGAAAGAAAGATACTGCGGAAAATATATGGTGGAAAACGTGTCGAAGGACAATGGGAGAAGCGTAAAAACGATGAGATATATGAGTTATATGGGGAACCAAATATAGTTGGTGTAGTGAAGACACAGAGGCTCAGATGGCTAGGCCACGCTATAAGAATGAGCGACCAAAAAACACCGAATAAAATATACAGGGCAGAAATAGAAGGAAAAAGAAGAAGGGGGAGACCTCGAAACCAATGGAAAAAAGAATTACAAGATGACCTACGCAGCTTGAATATTACAGAATGGGAGTTGACAACCAGAGATAGGAATCAATGGAGAAAAACTCTAAAACAAGCCATGGGCCTACTAGGCCTCTAGAGCTATTATATATATATATATATATATACTATAAAGATAGTCCCTCTCACAGCTTGTGTGGTTACATACACAGTACAATGTTATTTCTTGACTGGGATAGGGTTTGGAAAAACTCCAATCTCAGTGCTACGCACAGGTACCAAGCTTTAATGGTTAGATTGAATTAAAACCACTTGTATGTTACGCCTGACGTTTCGTTTTTTTATTCAAAACATTATCAAAAGCTAACACCTTGTGGACCAAAACACATGTTTTAATAAAAGCATGTGAAGATATTCAAATTTGAACAAATTCATAAACAGGGGCAGTAGGCCACCAAGATTACAGACATGGGCTGCACATGATATAATACACTTAGTCTTACATCGAGTCGGTTACACATTAAAAATTACTAGCACATTTAAAATTTGATTTACAATAATTTTATTAGCTATTTAGCCAACATGGCCGTCAATTGTATTATATCATGTGCAGCCCATGTCTGTAATCTTGGTGGCCTACTGCCCCTGTTTATGAATTTGTTCAAATTTGAATATCTTCACATGCTTTTATTAAAACATGTGTTTTGGTCCACAAGGTGTTAGCTTTTGATAATGTTTTGAATAAAAAAACGAAACGTCAGGCGTAACATACAAGTGGTTTTAATTCAATCTAACCATTAAAGCTTGGTACCTGTGCGTAGCACTGAGATTGGAGTTTTTCCAAACCCTATCCCAGTCAAGAAATAACATTGTACTGTGTATATATATATAAATATATATATATATATATATATATATATATATATATATATACACAAGGCGAAGAATTTGACTGGGAAAGGGGTTATAGTCAACACCAATCTCAGTACTTGGGCAACGATTACAAGAGCTATTAATGGTTTGTTGAAATAAAACCACTTGATGCTAAGGTCGACAAGTTTCGAAATATATTTATTCCATTCTCAAGACCTAACAACTTGCGGCACAAAACCGAAAAGGCACATGTAGTTCACAAAACATGTGACTAGATAAGGACATTCCTTATCGGTTTTGAACAATTTTATCAAATTGACGGCCATTATGGCTTAAAACTAATAAAAATTGTAGTAATTAATTAATTTTAAATGTATTTGTGGATTTTTAACATGTAACCTGGTGACAGGAAAATCTAGCATTACTTTTTGTTGTGTGATATGCTGCATTCGCTGTACTGCTTTTGTAAATTTAAAATTTGAAATCTAGTCACATGTTTTGTGAACTACATGTGCCTTTTCGGTTTTGTGCCGCAAGTTGTTAGGTCTTGAGAATGGAATAAATATATTTCGAAACTTGTCGACCTTAGCATCAAGTGGTTTTATTTCAACAAACCATTAATAGCTCTTGTAATCGTTGCCCAAGTACTGAGATTGGTGTTGACTATAACCCCTTTCCCAGTCAAATTCTTCGCCTTGTGTAGTAACCACCGAGCTGTGAAAAGGACTTTGTTATATATATATATATATATATTATTTTTATTAAATGAAGTGGAAATTCTCTTTTTATCATTATCTCCCATAGTTTTTGCCTACCCACGCGGTCAAAAACTTTTTCGTAGTCTACGAAGGCCAAGTGTGTCTCCATATTAAATTCCCTTCCTTTTTGTATTATTTGGTTTGAAGTGAACACACTATCCGCACAGGATCTTCCTTTGCGAAATCCTGTTTGTTCTTCCAATAATATATTTTCTGAGATTACCTGAAGCATGCTTATCCCCCTATAATTATCTGTCTTATTTCTTTCTCCTTTTTTAAACATCGAAATTATTTTAGCACTTTTCCATTCCTCTGGTGTTGCACATCTCGTCCAGCATATATTAAGTAGATGCAGGAATCTAAACTTCAGTAACATGCCACCATATTTTATTAATAGCCAATGCCTTTGGTGATAAAGAAGTCCAGAAAATCTGGAGTTTTTATTCTATCCGTGGGCCAGTATGCTGTTTCTCGGGCAGAATGGTAATTTAGATGTATTTCTTGTATAACTTCGCTTAATACGTTGCTTCTACGATTGCACAACCTTGAGACCATTGGGGATTTTTACCATTGTAGTCCCCCCATATATAAATATTTGTCACAAAGTCTGAAAGTATTCTGCAAACCCTTTTTTATCTGCTCTATATCTAGGGAGCAATATGCTGCTGTTACAACTGTAGGACCATTCCAGTCTTCTACCATTACCTATGTGGCTTGCATGCAGTCATTGCTGAATTCATTTAGTACGTAGTGTTTAATTTTGTTGTTTATAATAAGGGCAGTACTGTAACGATTGTCACTTGTTTTACGTTGTTAAGGTGAAAATCAAAACATACATATAAACAGTTTAATTATATGGGTTTTAGGAGTCAAACGTGTTTTTCTTTGCCTGTATATTTAAGCGTATCTGAATAAGATTTGCTAAGATTTTTAAAAACATTGTCATTGCTCTTTGCAATCCTTGCTTTCTTTGCTTTGCACCGTTTTTTACCCATCAGCTGTCTTGCAGTTTGCTGGCTTCATAAACTTTTACTCATAACGCTCATATAATGGTTGTAACTCCACAAACTATTTCTGTATCATGTTAAATTCACATTATTGTATTGACGTTACCAAATCAAATCTGCCATTCACACAGGCTAAGGTGCGCTTACCATTACGAACGTCAATTATGCATTGTTACGTTAATAATTGCCGATGGTAAATCGACACATGCACTCGCACTAGTTCAGAGGAAAGGCGTAGGTAACTTACCTTCGAAACTAAATGGTCGAAGTATAGGGGCGCCAAATGGTTTCAGGCCTATGTTCTCTAGTCCATTCGAGCGAACAAACCAATAAATTTGCTCAAGGTAACAAACAATACAACATAAACAATAAAAACCCACAGTTCGATAAATCGTATAATGTTTCAAATAGATTATGGATTAATAACAGGGGGAATAAAAATCGATTTGTAATTACTGGCATTAACGGACAATAGCAATACTAGCACGAAATAAATATCACATAGGAAAATATCACAATCTTAGTTAATCAAAACCTGAACAGAGTGCATTCGAAAACGCAGCCTTTGCTGAGGGCGGGTAAAGGTAATTTCTAAAATGATCTCCTTTAAAGTGTAAGTTGGCCAAAACATGTAATTTAGTAACAACCTGAATACTGAGTGAACGACACAGCTGTACTGCGTTCCACCTTTAATGTATTAAACTAGCATCTCGCGTGTACACACACAGTCAGATATCTGTATGCCGTAGTGGTATACCAAATAATCTGCTGGGGTAATTTCTCCTCCAGCAAACTTAATTACTATGCGATAGTTATGGAACAAACGTAGGTGAGTACATCCCTCACTCAGCTAATGTATTAGCATGCAGAGCTACGTTAATTATTACTGACCTGACTCAGCTTGAAACTGACTTTCATTTAACACACCTGAATTACAATTAACTATAACAGCGGTGAAGCCGCTTTAAGGTTTAAGCCGTATATGAACTACTAAATTAAAATAATAAACGGGGCAAGGCCGTTAGGAAATCTATAGCATGTCGATCATCAGAACAAAATATCTGTTAAGTTCAAACCAAATCCAGCACAAAGGTGAAGGTAATGTACCTCTCAGCGGTTACTGGCAACACAGCAGGTTCATTTGGGGCTGCATGACAGATACCGGGGCCAACGGAAACAATCACATACTAGAATGCATGTCACTCGGCGATGCTGTAAGCTTCTGCTCTATTTGGGGCAGTTTTAATTCGTAACTTGGCTAAGTATATATACACCAAATTAGCAATTTAATAAAACAAGGATGAGACGGCTTACCAGAAAATTTCTGCCTATCCTACACCAAAAATGTGCTCACACAACAAATTATTTTCTCATAGTTGTGGGTGGAAAATGTGGCCAAATCGCTTATGCTACAGACGTTTAATCCATCTGTTAATTTCTACAATGCCTTAATTCATTCCAACCATGTTCACAGTGTTTGATGATTCAAGAATCCATTCTCGCCAAACGAGCAGCTATTAACACTTCACTGACATTTTGGGAACGCGGACAATTAATGCCCCTCGGCGGAAAGAATTGCAGATTACATAAAAAACTGTATTTAAACGGAACACTGTAGGTCCCTACATTCGAAATGCTAGTAGTGTTGCCTACACGCTGGGCGCTTTCGGCCCGTAAAATTACTAAATAAATACCATAAAAAGTTAAACGTAACCCTTTTGATTCTGCTTTATCTAATGCTAACCTTTCTCAATCAAATTATAGTTACTGCTACTCATATCATGTGCATTTATTAGTGACTTGATCTTTCAATAAACAAAATATTAATTTTGTGCTCATTTTGAATTATTATTTCATTTTCGTATAAGTTAGGCAACTAGAATCTCTGTGAGCATTATACCATTGCACAATTTCTCACAATTTTTGGGAATTAAAAATTTAGATGCATGAATAGTAATTCTTTGCATACGTCGATTTAAATGTGGTCTTTTTAATTATCACAAATTCAACCTATTACTTCAATATTTTTTTAATCAGCCTGGTCTGCCACTTAAATTTCATTAAAAGCTGAAATTCTATCAAAAATCTAAAATTAGCTAAACTAATCTATCCTAACTAATTACCCGATTCTAAACTATCCTAAACAAGACGGTTCTAACATTGTTTAAACTAAACTAATCTAGGCATTATTTATGTAAGGATATATTGCTGAGACATGGAAACGTCCCTTAATTTTATTGTTGTGCTCATTTACGATTTTATAAGTATTTTCGTTACTTAAGATCTGACCTATCTTATACGCTTTAGCGTTTAGCGTTTAGAAATTTCTCACAGATCTTATCTCTTCTGTCGGCCACCCTTAGCTTCTTTATAATCACGAGATCTCCTATACTGAAATGTGTTCTTTTCTTGATCTTTTTATTCTACTTCTCTGCGTACCTATCTTGGATTTTTTTCACTTGCTGCCTAATCTTTTCCAACAATTCTACAATTTCTGCTGCAGGTATACCGGTTAGCTCAGTCGGTAGAGCATGAGACTCTTAATCTCAGGGTCGTGGCTTGGAGCTCCACGTTGGGCGCCATTTACCTGTGGTGATAGCCGTCTACTAATAAGGGTTTTAGTAATAATATAAATAAATAACTATGGCAAATCACAACAATTTATAATAAAATAGTTTTAATAAAGACGTATTGTGTAATCTCAGGGCTTATTAAAATGATGTTATAATATTATCGAACCAAATAACAAACTTGTACGGTATTTTGCGATTTTGGAGCTTATTTAACAACAATTTGTCCAATAATATGTCACTGCGAATAAAAGGAAAATAGCCATTCCATTTTAGTTGTATACAAATACAAATGTCTTTGATTTTAATATAATACTGTTACCAGGGAACCTCTGGAATTCATCACTTTGGCCTATCTCTAAGGCAAATTCAGGTAAATGTGTGGCGGCAACGCAGTGCCCCTTTTCTCCACTTAAGAGCATTGCCGTATGCTGTCCATACTACATTCTAAATATGGTATAATTACAGGTAAAAGGGTGCTTTGACATACAGCGTGATCAGCAATAACTGACTTAATTCACAATCCAAAATTTTGCTTGAAATTGGCAAGACTATAAGTCTATGTCAAAACTGACGCAAGTCCTAACCTGCTAACTTCGAATTTGCCATAGACTTACAGTGCCACCAACACTACACTTGACCATTGACAAATGTAAAACGAATCGCCGTTGCTATTCAAAAGAGTTCCTCATTTCTACACCATTTTGAATGTAGAAATGTAGTACATTACCAAATGATATTCGATGAAAGTATTTTAATGTATAGGGATCAAAATCGTATTATATTGAAAAAGACAAATAGTTTTTTCACGAAAAAGTATTATTTCAGACAAACAACAGGATATTCTTGGCGTATTTTCATTATTTCTAAATTCAGACAATAGTATATTTGATCATTAATTAGCCAAACCTTGAAGAGATGATGTTAAATTTAAGTTTTGTTTATATAAAATCGTTTAAATCAAATATGGTTAGATTTTATTTTTACCATGGATATGAACAAACATTCATAGCTCATCGTAGTCATCGATAGGTCAATGCTAAATTCGTTTCTAAATCCTACTTGAAATATTCCTTAAATTTAGGATTTATATCCTTAGATATTGACTACGGGTTTTGAAATAAATTATAATGCAAAATATTTGATACAATCGATGTGATCTAAATAAAATTTGAAGTAGGGCCAATTGACGATGACAAAATAGAAAAGCCCTCCTCGGGGCTATAATGTCTTTTGTAATTACGCATAGCAGCATAAAATTAATCATATTCTAGCATTTCAAATATGAAAAATGGATAATAGCAGCGGTTTTATAAATAATTTAATAATATTATATGAGACCTTTTCATACTTAGTATTTCAGGAATATATTAAAATCAAATTTGTAACTCGTTTTATATTTACGATCAGCCTTTATCTCTTCTCGCCGACCGATCGGAAATTTCCATCTATATAGTAAGTTGGGACAATGAGAATCTCTGTTGGGACAATGGAAATATCGTTAATCCACTCATGCGCGTCACTCATATTATAAAGATAAAATAATTAATTATGGCAAACCCAATTGCAAAAGCAGTTTTTTAAAATTACTACACCGCGTTTAAGACCACAGGCTATGCAATTCCATTCTTATACATAATATTTCTCAAAAAATAGTTTGTTTTAAATCTGGCAGTATGACGTCAGAGCAGAGAAAGTAGCTTTCCGTTATACACATAAAATTTGCAACGGCTCGGTAGCTCTGTGGATACGGTACCTGGGTACTGGCCAAACAACTAGGGTTGAAATCCACTTGGGGGCCAGAGATTTTTTTAAATATAAACAGCCCTTCTATGAATGCAAGAGAGAGACAACCAACGCCAGATGAGGGAGACGGAAGATCTACCAGTTTGAAATTCAAATATTTCCGCGAAAATTGAAATTAAAACGGCAACCGCGAGAAGTGCGCACGCAGAAAACCAAGATGGCAGACACCCCGGAAAGTTTAAATTCAAAAAATTGAACTAAGAAAAAAAATCTGAAAAATTGAAATTAAAAGGCAGTCGAGAGAAGTGCGCGCGCAGAAAACCAAGATGGCCGACACCCGGGAAGTTTAAATTCAAAAATTGGAACTTAGAAAAACATCTGAAAAGTTTCTTATAGTAGGTAGGGACAATGGAAATCGCGTTAATCCATTCGGAGCGTAATTCCGGAAGCAAATTAAAAATGGCCGCCGCGTAATTTAATCAGTAGCACATATGTAAATTACATATCAAACTGCATATGTGATTAATTCGATCAAACCCCGAAATTAATTAGATCAATCCGCGGATTTAATTAGATCAATTAATTTAATTTAATCGGATGATTGACAGGTGCTCCAATTTCTGTGCCGCCCTTCTACTAATACTTACTTAACATTTTTAAAATCCAAACAAATAAATTTAGGACTATTTAGAACTTGCGCGTTTGAGAGTTTTATACTGCAAGATTAACACTTAGATAATTGTAACAGGAATGAAAATGATAGAAGGGGTTTAGATTTATATTCAGATTACAGACTTGAAATAATGCATTTTTCATATAGCTACATAATTTCAATTAGATAGACATTTGATTATAATGTTATTTTTCTATAAATATTTTGACTTTGCTTAAAACATACTTGTAACTACAGGTTAACATAAATTTACATTCTCAAATTTTGTATGTATTAATTACTCCGTAAGTCGTCACAATTGAAGCATTTAACTATCTTGTTATTATTTTCCAGAAATGAACAGTAGGTAATTATACCTGAAAATTCCACTAAATTTCAATAATAATTGCCATTACAGAATTTTAGACGTTTCAGAGACTTGAACAGGTTTCCTAAATTCTATTACGAAGATAAGCTAAAGTGATTACGCAAATGTTTACATTCTGCTCTTCAAAGTCAAGCAAACTCAATTATTCTTTTAATTGGCTCTAGTTGCAGAAGTAATTAAATACAAAGTTAATGAGCGGTATCAGAGGAATATTCACCGACGTAATAGATGAACAGGAACAATCGGCGACTAAATTGAAAGAGTTCACAGGCGTTGGAGTAAGTCAAGAATGAAAATTAAGTCAGCAGACTTTGCACCTGCGAAGTTAAATCATTTATTTATTGTTTCTTTACTGATCCCCTAAGAACACATATCAATCCTAGAACAACGTGATTTCCTTGATTATAAGATACTGTCAAACTAATAATATTCGTTGCTGATAAAATAACATTTACATTTGACTCGTTACCTTTCGTTGTTACAAGTCAAATCGCTGAAAAGAGATCTTAGACATTTCAATATAAACAACTCCCCATCTTTAAAAATGTCAGATGGAATTTAATATAAAGTAATGCTGACATGCTTTTATTTGAGTAATAAACGTCAAAGCTCAATACAAAAGCCAATATTCGTCCTAGTGGCACTGCTGTTGACATGATCAGCTCGAATATATACGCAACGCTGCACAAATATCCAAAGATGTGGTCGTACTACTTCTCAAATAATTTTATTGTATAAGGATTACTAAAAAACAAATGCAGCGTAAACACAACTTACTGCAAACGAACTACTTTTTTATTAGCAATATCTCTAAATAACTTGTTAATTGGGTCAAATAAACTGGCTGCCGTTTAGGGTAGTACGTCATGGATCACGTCCACCATTTAGCTTTTCTCTTGTGTGAGGTTTAATATCTATACGCCATGCATCTAGTTGTTATTAACTCTCTCTACATTTCATGATATTCAATCTAACATGGTTTTGTGAAGTTGGAGTTAGTAACTATTAATATTTAATAATTTTTCATCGGAAAATACCTAACAAACATTATATTTGAAGTCGAATCCATGCAAACCTTTTATTGATAGCAATATTTGATTATAAACGTGGGTATGTAACTCGATGGTTGACGTCACTCAAACGATCGCGATATTAATAACATAAGGACATTTTAGCGGACCCCTAAATTTTTACATAATCAACACAAAATATCTTTATACAATACTGAAAGTATAAATAATTATTCAGGAAATTAAAATAAATGCAAACTCCGGCGAAAATTAAAATTTACATAATTCTCGATGAATAATAAACAGCGACAAGCAATTACAATGCTTTGCAGTACAGTAGAATAACAAGAAACGGGGCTAAAGCGACGATAGAATTTAGTCAATATCGAAGGTCCACAGTTGCCTAAGCCAGCACTTTGAAACAGTAATTCTAAAATAACTAGAAACTCTTGAATCCGTCGTTTGCGTTGATTGTTTATAACAAATCTGTTCAATGCCCTAAAAAGTTTGCTTTTTGACAACCGGAGTTTTATAACAGATATCACCAAGATTGCGTGTTACCGAAAACTGGAAATATTCTCCAGTACTTCAGAAATACGGAATTCAACCAAAAAGAATATTGAAAACTTATGCGACGTGACAAATAACGTGAGATTTGGTATAATATCTGCTACAGTGGCCGTGACAGCAGTATATATTGTTAACACTTTAGAAGAGCGAATCGATAGTAGTAATAATAATAATAATATTGTCTTTATTAATATAGGATAAATTATATACATAAAATACAAAATTAGAAGCAGGCGAAATTCAACTCGATAGCAGCAGTGCTACCAGCTGCTCTTCCATTTAACCTGCATACCCGGTGTTCACGCGACTTAAAATTATTTTAAATTTGTCCAAATCTTAGTTTATGTGTTCCTTGGAGGTTGGAATTGGTACAGTGTTCAGTTTAAGTGCAGTAAAGTTACGCAAAGGCTGGACTAATTATTAGAAAGAGATCTGGTCATTGATTAAAAAGTAAATTAAAGACTGATCATTTGAATTTATAGAAACAGGATTGCTTAATTTCAATGGGCAAGCTGTTACATATTGCAGTGATGTTGTAGCTAAAAGAACGTTTAAAAAATGTAGTTTTGTGTGCTGGAATAGTAATTAAATCTTTCTTTCTAATATTGATATTATGAATGTCCGTTCTGAAACGAATTTTATTGTAGAGGTACGGTGGGGCTCTTTTATGAACGATACCGTAATACAGACATGATGCATGCAAGAATCTCCTGTTAGCCATATTTAGCCATTTCAACTCCCCAAGTTTGTGTGATATATGTTCTCGTTTTTTTATGTTGAATATAAAGCGTAGGCAAGAATTTTGAACCTTTTGTATTCTTTTAATATCGGTGCTGTCTAGGCAATACCTGTGGATGGTGAGGTTATACTGTTAATAATTTTTATAATGTTAGAATCATCAACTTTGGTGAACTTTAATTTGTTAATGACATTCACCATTTTATTGGAATTGTAATAATTGATTAAATTTTGATTAGGTTGATAATTAGTTGCAGTAGAAGTAATAAAATAGTCCATGATTTTGCTAGCATCTGCTAAGTGAGAAGCTATTTCTTTCTTAGACTTACTATAAACATCCGCATGTTTCAACTCTTTGCATAACGTTTTACTGTCCGAATTTCTAAGTTTGTATTCAAGATAAGCTCTTTTCTCTCGTCTTATTGCACCGGTGGTATAATTACGTAGATTTTTGTAATCTTCCCAGTGTGTTGAGTTTTTAGAACTTTTAAAACGGGCTAAAGCGTTATCTCGAAGTTTAATCATGATTTTAATAGTGTCCGTAAGCCAAGGTGCTTTCCTCTTAGAAATTCGAACAGTTTTCAACGGAGCATGTACATTGAATAGTCCTATCAAGTTATTATTAAAAAAAGATATTTTATCATCTATGCGACTATAGTTGTAAATTCTTTCCCAAGACAAACTGCTAAGTTGAGCATTAAAAGCTACAGAATCAAAATTATTAAAATCTCTAAATGTTAACAATTTTGATGTATATTTTACCTGGTAGCGAATTTGGCAGTGAGTTAAAAAGTGATCAGTGACGTCATGTACATACTGTACTCCAGAAGATAAAATGTTTAGTGGTCTGGAAACATTGACTAGTGTTAAATACTTGCACGCCACTATTAATCTTAATATATCTAAAAGAGAAATAATCTTTCCAATCCATTTCTAAGTCAATATCTCATTTCCTTAATATACAATAATAATAATAGAGGTCTTTATCCTTCCAATCATACTCATAACGTAAAAATGCATTCAATATGAAAATTATAAATTGAAAATTGAAAAAATCTCAAGGTGGTAGTTCAAAAACAACCCTTAGGTTATTCTTGTTCTGCCACTAAGACCTTGAAATCGTAAAGAAAATAAACTAAATATAAACACAGTGCCTAAACTAACTTAATACTAGATTCTGTGATGATATGACATGGAATTGTAGCAAGAAAACAATATATTCTAAACTAAAACGAAGAACAAAGGTTCACCTAAGTTGGGACACAAATAATTGCTCTTTATATTTGCGTTTAAATGTTTGAAGCGAGACGGTTTTTAATCCAAGGGGTATTGAATTGTAAACTCTGGATACTAAAAAAGAAAACCCCCTTTGAAACAGAGCAGTCTTATGAATTGGTGGTGTTATAAGACCTTTGAAACGTAAATTTAAAGAATGCACATCAGTACGAAATCTTATTTTATTGTACAAATACGGTGGTCGTTCTTCAAGAATGATTTTATGACAGAGCGTGGCATACTGAAGCAATCGTCTGTTATGCATATTGAGCCATTTTAAATCTTTTAATTTGTGGGAGATTCTATCAAATTTTCTTATTCCATAAGCGAAGACAAGAATTTTGAACTCGCTGGATTCTGCGAGCGAGATCTTGTGTTATGGACTGACCATAGACCTGAGAACAGTAAGAGAAATGTGATAGCACTAATGTTTCGCAAAGCATTGATTTTACAAGAATTGGTAAGCAATGTCTATGAGGAAAAAGAATTTTTAAATTTAAATAAGCTTTTTTTATACAATTGGTTATATGAGTTACATATCTAAACGAATTATCTAGGGTCAATCCTAAGTTTTTTACTTCATTCACAATTGGAATTACATTATCATTTATTTTGAAAACGGCAAACGGCTTTATTTCTATTATATTGGCTGGATAACCAAAGAATATTACATTAGATTTGGAAGGTTTAATAACTAAAGAGTGTTCTGTTGATGTTATAAATATTTGTTTGAGATCATCATTAATATCATTAAAACATTTCCGAAAAGATTCCTTATTGAATGAGTACAAGAGTTGCGTATCATCGGCAAACATATGCATCGAACTTGATTTGATATGCTTTTGAAGATTGAAGGTGTAAATGGTGAATAGCTGAGGTCCTAAAATAGAACCCTGTGAAACCCCTGTTTTCACAGCCATGTAGTCTGAAGAATTTCGGTCTAAAATTACTTTTTGGAAACGATCCTCTAAGTAATTTTGTAGAAGAGAGCACGCATTTGAACTGAAACCAATATATTTTAAAATATGAGACATTGTATTGTGATTCAAGGTATCAAACGCTTTACTGAAGTCCAATAGTACTAGAGCCGTCATATCGTTATGATCATAAGCAGATATTATGTCATCAGTTATATGCATAAGTGCAGTTGTACAGCTGTAACCTGAACGGAGGCCAGATTGTGTATCTGGTAATATTTTATTGCCGTCAAGATAGGATTGAATTTGTGAGCACATAACTTTTTCTAGAATTTTGGAAAATACAGGTAAAATACTTATTGGTCTCGGGTCTTTTAATTCAAGAATATTTGGCTTTTTTGGCAATGGTATGACTAATGCTTTTTTCCACAATTTTGGTACAACATTCTTCGCTAAGCTGAAATTAATCAAATGGGTTAGATAAGGTAATATGGTAGGACAGCAAAGTTTGATTAAGTCAATATTAAGTCCATCGATTCCTTTAGAATTACTCTTAATCGTGTTTATAATTCCGACTATATGCGCAATATCAACACTGTGAAAATTGAATTCTTCGTTGAGTTCATTTAGTTTGTGGTTTTTATAAAAATCTAATACATTACTGTTATTATTGTTGACGTTTGGTACACTATTTATAAAAAAAATTATTAATTGAATCGGGTTTATTTAAATGTTCTGGTATGGTATTGTTGCTTTTGCAATTGTTCACACACAAAGATTTAATTTCCCTCCATATGGATTTAGTATCACTGCCATCAAATACAAAATTAAAATATGCTTTTTTCTCCTTCTTTATAGCTAAAGTCACAGAATTTCTTATCGATTTGTAATATTTCCAATGTGCTAAGTATTTGGAATGTTTATACCTATTATATGCCTTATTCTGTAAGTTCATCATAAGCTTGATAGTGTCAGTTATCCATGGCTTTCGTTTATGGGTAATTTTAACTAATTTTAAGGGAGCATGCAAGTCAACGATGTTAATAATATTATTTGTAATGAAATCTACTTTTTCATCAGCATCGTTTAAGTAAAATATGTTTTGCCACGGAATTAAAGATAAGTCTTGATGAAAATGCTCCAAATCGAAGTGTTTAAAGCATCTAATAGTTTTGTACAATATATTATTAGCAGCAGGTAATATTAGAGTGCAATAGATAGTATCGTGATCAGAAAAGTGTGTATCTGCTACCCCATAATCACTAACTAAATTGGAATTTGAAACTAAAATGACATCTATAAGAGTTTGTGAATTTTCTGTTGTTCGTGTAGGAAAATCGATGATTTGACTTAAATTGACACAATCTACCATCAAATTAAAATAAGTACTGTCATTTGTATTTTTTAATAAATTAATATTGATATCACCAGTGCAACATAAAAAATCATGCACAATTGAAATCATCGAGCAAGTCTTATCAAATTCGTCGCAAAATAATTTATAGTCCATTGAAGGTGGCCGATATACAACTCCAATTGCAACTGATATTCTATTAATCTTAAAAGTCAACCATATTTTCTCAATATTATTATTCGTATCTATTACCGTAAATTTATAAGTATCCTTGCCTATCGTATCTTACCATAGAAAAACCTTGTAGCTTGAGTGCCTCATTTGTAATATTATTATTTAACCAAGTTTCAGTAACAGCAATACAATCAACATTTGATTCGTTAACAAAATCTCTAACTGAATCTATTTTTGGCAATAATGATCGTACATTGAAGGACGCTAGCTTAAATAATTTTTGAGTCATGAATAACAATACAAATTTTCAAAATAAACAACACATGTAAATGTAAAAACTTAGCCGAGCTGAACTAATCTTCTAATACTAAATATTAAAAACTATCGTTCCCAACATATCAGTGAAACTAAGACATGCACAATTTTGTGTTTACGATAAGAAAACTAAAATTTGTAAATTTATGCTATACCTGAATTTTCGAGCCCGTGCGTGCACGTCATAACATATTGATGACATCATCTCCTAGTATGTTTATATGATCCTTATACAGTCACTAAAAGTACGTTGTTTGACACAGACTGATGCAAAATATAACCTGCAAATTTCGGATTTCACATAGCTTGGCAGTGCTACCAACAAGGTGAATATGTAATTTTTTATCGTCTAGACGATAAAATTGCATTTTAACGTGAAGTAAAAGGTAGATAAAATACAACTTTAACAGTTAGAATTTAATGAATATATTAAATTAATATTTTAAAGATGAAAGAAAAAACCACAACAGGAAAACTAAAGACAACATCATATTAATTTACATAATTACAATTAATGTAAAATTAAGTGACCAAACTACCTCAGAAAATCAGCACTTTGAAAACTTGAATAAGGTATACGGATAAGGCGCATTTTCCTATAACTGATACTTTGCTTGCTCGCTGTATATGTTATTTATCTGTTGAGGCTATTTATAACAGGTACTCTGCAGGTATTTATGTAATTTTTCGGACCCAACTTAAAATCAATTAAAATACAATTTTGCTCGATTTATTTTAGTAAAAACATTGTATTGAGTACCACATGAAATAACGAATAAATGGACTATAATAGTAAAATAATTTACATATTTTTACAAAGAATAATAATTGGAATTGCGCAGTATTTTAACAACTAAATCAAATAAATCATTTCAGTATCATTTTAAAATAACTAAAACATTAAATTTTATAGACAACTCAAATCCAATAAAGCAGATCATAAATGTAACTTAATACAGACACAAGTTTAGAGAGTGGAAAACAATAAACGCAAGTAGTTAAGAAAAACAATGAGTTAAAAATACAACATTAGTATGGTATTAAACAATTACTGGAATAGGACAGATATTTGCAACGTTTCAATCTTTAATATCTAGACACTTCTTCAGGCTAAACATGGATTTACATGTAATTAATGAATTTAATTTAAAAGAAGCTTTTAGATATTAAGAAGCAAAACATTGCTGTTTTTTTATTTCTCCATTAATTATACAATCTGCCATAGATTATTTGGCAATAAGTATTTTATAGGATTTGGTGTAAGCACTGATGATTAAGAGGTAACACGTGGGGCAGAATTCCAGCAAAATCTCCCTTTACATTATTAGTAGCTTCAGCGTACTTATGCGAACGTTTTGTCCGTCCGTCCGTCCGTCTGTCTGTCTGTCTGTCTGTCTGGATCGCCTGTAACTTTCGAACGGCTACAGATATCGAAATTTTGAAAGGGGGCAAAGTTGTTGCTAAGGTCACGAGCACCTTCATGCGCTATTTGGTTTTGGCGAAAGGTGGCGATTTTCCACTTTGCAAAATTTCCAAGCATTTTAGCACAGTGGCGGCTTGTCCACTTGGCGCCATCTACAGAAGTTCGGTGGTCACGTTTTGAACTACACATTCTGGGTGCACTATAATACTTAATGTTTTCGCAGTGCTGAAGCTACTCTTTAGACCTGTACTTGAGCAGTTTATTTTAATATGTAATGTATGGGTTATGAAAAGAATATACTATTTGTCAAAAGTAATTTACAGTTACAGTTAAAATCTTGTAGGTAAATCAGATGGCTTAAAACGTTTAAGTCTTTTGGGTTTATTATTATCTTCCATAAGGTGCTGCACAGAATCATTGAGGTGAACGGTCAGTCTGTCTTTGTATCTCGCACTAAAATGTTTAATTTCACTTTTCACTGTGGGAATTTGTAGATCACTTAAAATCACATTATTACCATGGCGCGTCAACGATCATTCTTAGTACTTTATTTTGGAACCGATAAAGCATTGCCAAATTGGAAGTAGCTGCAGTACCACACAGGGAGATCACATAAGTCCATATTGGTTTAAAAACTATTTTGTAAATTAAGAGTTTATTTTCCAATGATAGTTTAGATTTTCTACCGATGAGCCAGTATAACTTTTGGAGTTGAAGGCCGAGTTGCTTACGCTTGGTGAATATGTGGGTTCTCCAGGTTAGTCTCCTATCAATGTGTAGACCCAGATATTTGACTGCCTCTGAGTGTAGTAGTTGGTGTCCATTGAGTGTTATTGGAGGGCAATTTTCTTTTTTCATAGTGAAGGTTACGTGTTGGAACTTAGCTTCGTTCACTCTGATTCGCCATTTGTTGGCCCACCATTGGATTTTGTTGA
The DNA here is from genome assembly GCA_940337035.1 of Agriotes lineatus. Taxonomy (NCBI): domain Eukaryota; kingdom Metazoa; phylum Arthropoda; class Insecta; order Coleoptera; family Elateridae; genus Agriotes; species Agriotes lineatus. Next base: position 74,643 of record CALNHX010004676.1, on the reverse strand, counting down.
GATGAGCTTGGAGATACTTTGAGGCGGCTTGTGGATTGATGTGAGAGGCTAGAATGGCCATGTCGACTGCGTAGATCGCTGATGTTAGACGCGATGTGGGTAGGTCAGCAGTGTATATTAAATACAAGATGGGACCCAATGCGCTGCCCTACGGTACGTCAGAGGAGATAGGGTGTAATGTTGTATTTTCGTATTTGTATTTTATCAAAAAGTGCTTGTTTGTTATGTATGAGCTCAGAAGTTCAAACATCTGGTAGGGTAGGTATTGTTTGAGCTTGTAGCATAAGCCTTGATGCCAAACTCGGTAGAAAGCTTGTTTGACATCCAAAAACACTGCAGAGCAGTATCTTTTTCCTTCCAAGTCTCTGTATATCTTGTCCGTTATTCTGTGCACCTGCTCCACGGTACCATGTTGTTTACGGAAACCAAATTGATGGTTAGGGATTAGTTCTTGGTCGTCTAAAATTGGCATTAATCTATTCAGAATCAATTTTTCAAGGACCTTTGACAGAATGGGAGTAGGCTTATGGGCCTGTATGATGTAATTTCCGTTGGTGGTTTACCAGGTTTCATAATCATGATTATTTGCGTTGTTTTCCATTGACTTGGGAAGTGCCGGATTCTGAGGATAGAATTATACAGATGTGTAAGGGCTTGTATAGCTTTAGTTGGTAATTGTTTGATAATTGTCCCAGCGATCAGGTCATATCCTGGAGATTTCTTTATGTTGATCTTTGGCATCTTCATTCGGGAGTTGAAAAGGGAAGGGTGTAAACACTTTGGTGAGATATTCAGCAAAGGCATCGGCCTGTATTCCTTGATTTTAATGTTGACTAAGGAGTTTTTTTAGATGTTTGCTGGCCCTATTATACTCTCGTTTGTCGAGGTCCGATCTGGTAAGTTGCCATCGTTGCCTGAGGCGGCGTTTTTTGGCTATTTTGTCCTTTATGATGATAGGTGTATCAACTTACTATTTTGAACCATGGTGTATACAGTATACAGATTTGCAGGTCTGCGAAATAGAACAGACTGTTCGTATGCTTAAATTTAAAGCATTGGCAACTCTCTGTAACACCAAACCATTAGAAAGTTGGTCATTATATTACGAATTATTATATTACAGGTGTAAATTACTTACTTGTCTCACAGCAGTTAGCGGTATAAGTGCACCATCGTTGCCTCTTTCTCGTTAAAAATACCTTATCAAAGCGGCAACAAGCTCTTTTGACCTTCTGGGTAAGGCGGTCGACATTTTAGCTTAAAGATCCCTATACGTTTCCAGCAACTAAACTCTTCCCCAAAGTAAGTAATTTGTAGCAGCGGAAAAACAACAGTATAACTTGTTCGCAATGTTCGTTATGAAAACAACGGATTTTTAAAATGCAAACTAAACTATATGTCACTGTCAACACCTGTCAAAACCACTATAACAAATAAGTCGTTTTAAAAAGCGACATTCGGCAAAATTCTAAGTAGGACTTTGACCATATGACCAAAGCAGTCGGTGTCTAAGGTACCTGGTAGTCTGCATGCCTAGACCTTGTCCATTAACAAACAAACAAACAAAAAGCGACATGCGTACGTGTTAATTCCCTGTGCAGAACTTGAAAACACAAAGTACCCCGACGTATTCTAGTTTTTGCTATTGTTCATAGAAATTATGAAATATTAAAACAAAAAATGTACGGCTATAGCAATATATGAAGCTATATTATTAGCAAAAGCAATATTAATCATTATTTTATTGAAAAAAAGAGTAGTTTTATATTTTTCAAATGTTGGTACTGAAAACCTTACTAAAAGGCGGATTGATAACGTGCACGCACGGGCTCAAAAATTCAAGTATAACAATAAAACCAAGTAATATGCTAAGAGGTAGGCTCTTTCAACTAAAGAGGAAATGCATGGCATCCTTTTAAAGAACTTATTGAAAAAACTAGGAATCAGACAAGTCATCCAAACATTTGATTTGTTTAATGGCATTATTAATTTTAACAAGTATCTTGCCTTCGTTAGTCCATACCGATTTTCCATATTTCTTCGCGGTTTCCTTGTACAATTGGTAGCGGTGTTTAGTTAAATCCTCCTTGATTACGATGCGTGTTTCTTTCAATTTACTTTTATTTTGATATACGAGTTTCTTCGTATTACGGCTGACGAACTTGACTATAATGGGTTTAACACTACCCTCGCGAGCATACAAGCGATGGCTACAGTCTATTGAATTGGCTGGGAGGTCCAATCCAAGCTTGTCTTTTAGTTGGTTCAAAACAATCCGATCGGTATCTTCTTTGTTGTCGACCTGGGGTACCCCAAAGATTCGTAGACTGTTCCGTCTGGAGTACATTTCAGTATCATCCTTATACTGAAGAAGCTGCTGTTTCGTCTCCTTTAAATCAGCTTCGAGTGATTCGACCTTTTGTTTGTACACTTGGACTTCCTTCATGAATTGTTCACTGATTTTGGAATGCAGTTTATTTACTAAGCTTGCAATTAAAGTATCAGAACTCAATACTTTCTCAACAATATCACGAATCCGTACTTCTTCTTCAGATGATCGAGTGATACGAGGTTGGTTCGACATTTTGTCAAGGGAATAACTTGAGTTAACTTAATTTAAGTAAGGAACTGCACTCAACACGTCTACTCAGGTAGACAGCACATCACAGAAAGATAGACAGCACATCACAGAATACTAGTAACATTCTAATAGAGATAATTCCATATTTGCCACAGTAAGGAAATTGCTGCATCTTTATTAACAGACGCCTTAAAATCACATTTCGAGTATGAAGATCATAATCAACTTATTTTTAATAAAATTTTATCAAAATTGATTAAACCTCTTCTTAGCAGTCATTACAAAATACAAACGGATAGACACTTTTTTTACTAATTTCAATTTTAAACTACCGAGTAGAAAGATACCTAATAATATTTTTAGGTTTAGAAAATATCTACAAAGTTATTTTAAACTTACTATTCATTTTATATTTAACATTAAAGGAAAAATGAAACGGTTCTAATATTTGACAATGGCATATGTATAACCAAACGTTTGACATGACATCGATTGACAATTTAGAGATCTCAGTGTTAAACCTTGAATTTTAGCGCATCTAGTTGTAAATTTAGATGGAATACTGCTAGTTCAACAACTCTCCTTAAAAAAAATTAGAAAAATCAATGCTTTTGCCGATATTGAATTTGAAAATGCACCTAAAGCACGATATTCCAGAAGTAAATAACTTAAGCTCGGACATGCTCCGTCAGGTAGTACCTACCTTAGGTAAAATATTGTTGTTATTGCAGCTTACATATTGTTATTATACACTAAGGGTAGTTGCAAAATAAAAATATAAAATTGATAAATTTGGAAGATTATTACAATAAAAATTTGAGGTGTTTAGATAAGATTGGGTGTTAATTTCAAAATGAATAATGAAAATTAATTAAGACAATGAGTAAGGTAATTTGATAAGTAAATAGCAATTGAGTATTCAATTTTGATGGTTGAGTTCAATTTTAATAAAGTTTCAAGCCAAGGTTACAATTGACAAATGTGCTTGTGATAATAGTAAAGAATTGTAGCATGTAATAATAGGACATTAATATTTTTAAGAAGGCAAGAAGAATTGTAACTACGAGAGATATAAAACTTTGTTTAGTTAGTTAAATAAACAAACTCATAGAAAATGTATATCGAATTTTGAAATAACTAATTTTGAGAATAAAAAGTTTGAAATTATGCCATATTTTGTATAATTGTTTGGTAAAGTACAAAATAAAGGGGCTATTAACAAATCTACGAGGTGAAAATATGAAAATATAACCTAGAATTAATAAAACCATATAATCGGTTAAGAGATTGTGCAATACAGTGAATTGGAAATAAGTAACACAGAAGATTACATTATTTGAAGGGATTTGGATTTATTGATACATTTAAGATATAATTAGGATTTATTGGTGACGTTGGTGGTTGCATTGAAGACTGGTCAAATATTTAAAAGGAAGTTGTCGGATTAGCTGCTTGATTTGGACGGTTATGTGGGTGTTGCTGGATGCAGAGTACTTTCTGAGGAATAAAGAAGGTTAGATTGGGATCATCTATAATACTGAAACTTACCGGGAGTCGATTGGAGTGACGGTGACATTGACAAAGGGAGCAGGACTGGATTCTACAAACAATAGGAGTTATTGACAGGTTAGATGCGGTTTGAAGGTTGATGGACCGTCATAGTTGTGACTATTGGAGGAATCAGCGGTAGGCCTTGCACACTGTGAACATCGGGAGCTGTGGACGTTGGGAGCTGTGGACGTTGGGAGCTGTGGACGTTGGTATTTGGATATTTGCAGTGAAAGCTGGAGAAGTTTTAAGGTTTGTGTTAAAAATTCATATAAAAGCATTTTAAATAATAAACAATAAAAGAAAGATTGAAGATAAACATAATACAGTACTTACTTTGGTGAATTGATTAATAGATTTGTCAATGTAAAGGATAATTGTCAATACTTGGTTTCATTAAATGTAGAAGTCAAGTTGACAGTTAATGTCATTCAGTAGTCAAGGATTTATATAGAATTTATATTTCAACTAATAGATAACTAGATTGGCGAACCACCCTGATAAGAGTACTCAATTGAGATAATTAGTTAAAAGTAAAATTTAACATAATTGATTAGAAAAGGAATTAATTAAGGGCTAGCTTAAACTGGAGTTACTGCATAATTATAAGTCGCCCAACGTGGTGCATTGCAATAAATACATCTTTCAGACATTTGAACAAACTGTTAGTAAAAGAACTGTTAATATTAAAACAAGACAGGAATCCGGCGTGGAAAACGTCTTCATGATTTAAAGATTTTCCAGTGCTAATTAATAAGGTCAGCAAATGGAATAAAAGCAGTGCTGAAAAAGTCGGTTTCTATACAAAACGCCAAAAAAAATACAAACTATTCTGCACGTTCCACTGCTATAAGTCAACTAGCAAAGACAGGTGTAGGTGAGCAGCAATTAATTAAAATCGCTGGTTATACTTCGGCAGTATCTATTCATCCTCATTTACAACTCGATAGTGCTCCTCATTCAGAAATAATTCACAGTTTTAGACACGCTAACATCATCGTGAGAAGTACTGACGTAAAGAATCTTAATACTGCATTAGAAGAAAGTGTTATTTACATCAATTTACTACTATTTAAAAAAATATATTTTGAATATGGTCGTATTTTCATTACATAAAAAGAGTATTTATTTTTAATAAAATTTAACATCATTTTGACATAAATTTTGTCAGTATAAAACTATATTACTGATAGTAGCAGGATATTTTTTTTCATTTCAACTGAAATTGATTGGTTGAGATTTAATAAATTGTATAATTTGATTGGCTAAACATGTTCGAATAAGATTGTCATAAATACTGAATGGATAAAAATATTAAGGCAATACTTAAATTTACGTGTGAATATTAAAAAAGGCTTATTATCTATGCAATAAAGATATGACAAAATTGCAAAGCAGGTGTTCGGACACAACACAGTTGTATCGGTTCCTAAAGGAGTTACCACGTATTATGTTTTAGGGTAACTGCAGCTACATTACCCGCCAATAGTGGAAGGATACATAGGCAATTCTTTAGATGGGCAGTTAAGTATTGCGAAAATATTTTTTCAAAACAAATTAGTTCATTTATTTCCGAAGTAAATCAAGTGCCGTCTGAAAGAGACTAGTCTACAGAACTTGAAAATAATAGATTTCCACCTCTCAGTGTACCGCAACTATACTATTTACTATACTATTAACGACAATATATGTAGTAAAGTCATTACTGCCTTTTAAAAAGTTGAAAAATAAGCTACCAGCTTTCAATTTCTAATCGGTCGGGAAGGGGTTAGTCATGCCAGCGGTTGGTAAGTAGTCATTTTCCGACTGCCGTCATGGCAACACATTTTCACCGTCCTTTATTATTATTTGAATAACTATCAACATTACCTATTGCTCAGCTCGGTACGCAAAGTACTATTTTAGCATTGAGCTGGAGTGGAATCGGTAGAAATAAAGAAATAGAAGCTCACCAGTTAAACACATAACAATTCAATATATTCATTTAGCTAAAGCTATGTTGGTGATTTTTCACTCTTATTAAATGTTTTTCTACTGTCTTTAGATTTTCACAACTATTGGTTTAACCAAAAAATTGCAAAGGAACTCCTTGTTTTGTTACTTCGCTTATCTGAAAGACGTCGGAAGTATTGTAATTTTTTTTTAGTATAATACCTGTCTACAGTGTGTGTGCACTAATTTCGAAACTCCTTAGAATGATTTTCGAGTATATTTGAGATTTTACCGTTAATCAGTGTTTTTCTCTAAAAAAAGAATAATTTAATGGTTCCTCGAGACAAAACATTTTAATATTATTTCCAAACATATGATAAACAATTTTGCGCAAACTGCAAGGCCCTAAAGCAAATTATTCAGCCACCAAGTCGATTTATTGGTATACAATATGGCCGATGATTTTTTTTTATTTATATGAGTGTTCCCCACTATATATCCTTTGGTACTTTTTTGCGCGATGTGTCTACAGGACCTTAATTATTCCCACAGGAATTAGCTGTCTAACAATGATTTCCATGTACAACTGAATTTTGGCATAGCTTGACTACATTAAAATACGATACAGCAACTTTTTGAGATTCACTTTGAGAGTAAAATTTACTTCAGAAGTAGTTCTTGTTATTTGTTAAAACTTTAGCGTGAATTAAAATTTTGTTCTATTTTTGCTTGGTTTTTGTTATTTCGTGTTTTTGGCACTTCCCTATACCTATCTAGCTATATTACTTCTTTTTTAAATTTAATCGTGAACCACATCTTCTGTTGTTTGGTGTATGATGTTCGGAAATAAGTTTTGTGAAGTGAATACGTCATATTTTGCTGATCAAATTTCGGAGCGGTGAATACATATTTTCCAGGGAAATTGATTATTTTGTTGTTTATAATATTAACCCATTTGGCGATGTGCACCTTTATGTGGTGCAAAGTATTTTTTCTGTGTAAAATATCTATCCGCCGCTTGAAGCATTTTCTGATAGTGCACTAGTTTTGTTCGCCCGAAAAATGGTACCCCTATTTAATTCTAAAATTGGCTTTTTCGCGATAATTTTTAATCAATTTTCTACTTTAGCAAAATCGTGTTTGTTTTTGACTTCCCTTGTCTGAAAGACGAAGGAAGTATTGTAATCACTTCTGAGATTTCTTCAGATCTCCAGGAGTCAAGGTCCCTAGATGACGAAAAAGAGGTTTTCTTAATTTGGCCTGACTGTCTGCCTGTTGGCAGTATAGCTCAAAAACTATTTGTCGGAGCAAGACGATATTTTGCATACATATTATATATCTACCTCGCATGAAACCGGTACAATTACATACAAATATATACAGGGTGAGTACCCTAAAAAAATAAATTTTGTTTATTTTTGGGTTAATTTTGAAATAGAAGGAGGTACTAACTTTCACACAGGTTAGGTTTTACATTTAGCGAAAATAAGACTCTACCGATACAGGATAATGTCAAAAACGTAAAAACGTTTCAACAATAACACCGTTCTGATCAAGAGAGGAGCGCGCCTGACTTATTTCGAAGAGGCTCGGTAAAGTAGTTCGATTTATCGAGGCAGATACGATCTCTATGCAAGGTTGCGGTTACGATCGCTCTGCAGATGCGGCGGGTTCAAACCCCAGCGGAATACATTTGTTTTATTTGAAAATGTATTTAATTTATTAGAAACGTTAAAATATTTTTACTCCTAACTCGACGAGGGAAGTTCTGGGTAAATCCTTTTACAGATATTTTTATTTTCGATTAAAAACTGAATAACATAAGATATATATAAGATTAGGCTTCACACAGTTTATAACCTTTAAATTTGTATTTTACGTAAACAAAGCAAAGGAACAAGAAAAAAGTTACAAAGGTATAGAAAAGCAAGTTACATACACTTGCTTATCAAAAACACCAAGCTCATAAGGCACATCCTAGCGCATTATCTCTTTGCCACATTGCGAATTGTGTAAAACGTTAGAATTATTCTCTGCTAGTTGGTAACGAAGTTGAGTTAACATGGTTTTTGCTTTATACCTGTAATTACGATTAAAGTTTATTTTTAAAAAGCTGTTTTTCCGATTGAATCATTTAACTAGCATTGTGTACCTTAAATGCATTTTTTGTTTGTACATCAAATATCAATGTTTTTTTTTCCACTTATATTTAAAGGTTTTTTAATATGATGTCAAATATTATAAGATTTTGTTAGCGGTATTTTATGTAAATACGTAAGTTTGATATAAAAAACGTTATTACATAACAATTAAAATTTTGTTAGTATCATTTCTACAGATATCGGAAATACCAAAACTAATTTTGACTGAATGCAACAATGTATTTGACTATATAAATATTACAACCTGTAATAAATTGTGCCACTACCGGTGCACACATAAATATAATTTAATGAGTTCTAATATCTCTACTCCCTTTTGCAACCTCATTTCTCACATTTTTATAAACTTTAAATAATCAGCAACTTACATCTGGCAAAAAATTACAATAAGGGATAAGTTAAATATTTTTCTTTCTCGATTTCATAAAACAGCTCTTGTTTTATAATTATATATTTAAATTAATAGAATTTAAAACTGTTTCTCATAGTGGTTCGACCATTCCATCGACACATTGATGCATGTTCCCAATCCAATCAGGAAGCCAAGTATAAATGCTGCTAAATGGCGGTCGTTAAATGGATATTTCGGAGCAGTGCTGAAACATGCACTTTTCGCTGCTACCAGCGCTGGACCCAGCTGGCTCATTTAAAATTGAAGCTTTAATTTAACCTCGGAGGATTTCAAAGCGACTGGAGTTTTATGTTTGAGCTAAAGAAGTTGGACTTCTGCGACTTCTAATGTACTGATAGAGAAGCCAAAAATAATATTGGTAGCGTTCTTACCCGCGCTCGAAGTTTTGCTATGGAAATCCGGGGATCTGAGCTGGTCTAGATTGGCATAACAAGCAGGTCTTTAGAGCATTACTGGAACTGGTGGGGATATAGCTACTAATAGAATTCATGTCCAAAATGATATAAAAATAGCCTTTTTATATTGGTAGATTTAAATGAAATCTTTTTTATTTCTAAATATAGAGCGTCTATGCTAATACGAAGAGAAATGTGGTAACTAGCACCTTTAAAAAAATGCTCTATGCCAAAGCCAATTAATTTAGGAAAGCAGCAACAAATAAAACCCATACTAAATGCAAGCAGACTAAATCTCCCATGTTACTACGATATGTAGCATGTAAAACATTCCTTGCTAAGGTTGAGACGTCTTAGTCTCTTCAAAATTCTAAGTAGGATTTGGCCATATGACCATATAACAGTTGTCTAATGTATCCAGAGCTGGGCAGTAATTAGTTACTTTTTAATTAAATTCCTTTTTGTGCATTTGCCTTGGAATTGAATTGCTTTTTAAAATTCGGTAATTGTAATTGGGAATTGCCGTCTTTGTTAGAAAGTACTTGAAAATTCCTTTTTAAAAGTAATTAATTACTGCATTCAATTACTCAATTACTTTCCTGTAATTAAATTACTCTAAAGTATTTAAATTACTTTATAGGTATTTGAATTACTTGTGGTAATTGAAATTACTCGAGGTAATTGAATTACTTTGTGGTATTTCAATTACTGAATTACTGACCTCGATAGGGTGCTAGATCTCCAGAACGCATAAATAAGTTCTTATTAAGTTACATATTAAGCAAACCGCAGGGTATTCCCCGCGCAATATAATTTATTATTTCCTCTGACGGGTCGAATAACAGCAACTTCTGCATTTTGTATGACGCGTCCACGAACATTAGTGCGTGTATTTGTAGCTTGTAATAATGACAATATTTATTGTGAGAGACGCTAAGTGTAAGACGCTATAAGAATATTTGCGGTAAGTACATTACAGATTACAATACCTACGGTAAAATAATAATTTTAAATAGATTCATTAGACGTTATTGGTTCATAATGATTATTTATTCATTTCAATTTGCTTGTTTTAAACGATCCGTGCAAGTGTAACAGACGTTAGGTCAAGAAAATTATGTTTTTGAGTGAGGAATTGAATTAAACGGACAAAATCCGATAGCAACATTTAAACAATGTTGGCCGTGCTGCAGTCATAATGATCGATAAAAAAATTGGAACCACGAATATTAGTAGAAAACCGTATGTTTTCCTTCTATACCAAATTTCAGAGTTCTCTCTATGGCCGTATTCAAATAATACCACCGTTTCCACTGGAAATTTCTTACGGTAGTCCTTTACTACTTGTAACAGAAACTGTTGACTCACTAACAAGTTTTGGTTCATGTCATTTAACACTCTGTTGTTCCTTCTTAACTTTATATTTGATTGTTCAGTTCTATGTACAATTTTTTTGCCAATTTCAACTGCTTTTCACACTCTTCCTTTGCTAAAGTCACTTTTCCCTTCTCTGTGTCTCTTCCAACATCCTTTTCAAAATTTCAATTTCATATTCTTCGGGAGGTACATTACTTACAGTTGCTACAAATACAAATTATCAGCATTTAGTAGTTTTATAACACTCACATACTCACATTGATGAAATCCTCAAATCCTGCAAAACACAGTTGACACATTGGCCATTTTTGGGACACCGCTGTCAACATTTCGCTAGGGGAATCTAGTTACTTCCGCTAAATGGCCAGTCTCTCATTTATAGGGTTTCTATTAACGACTATAGTCTGTGCCTGTGGCTATATTAATGACAGTGTGGTCAAAATAAATATTCTGTCATTATTGATGTACACGTGTGCTATTTCATACACAAAAATTAAGTAAGTACCAATGCAAACTAAATTTTAACCAAAAAATAATTTTGACTTTAGTAATATTTTGTTACTAAATGTCACTGACATCGTTAAAAAATGACACATGCTAAGCCTGGCACAGTGTAACAAATGGAGTGAACAGGGTACAGATGACTCCTGCTGTTTACATAGGTATTTGTAGCCATATTTCAGCAATATTTCAGACATTTTCAACTGAAAACCATTATTGTTAGTTTCAGTATCACCGTTTTAAAACAGTTTTTTGATAAAATCGGAGTTATATGTAGATGAACACCCGTGCAAGTTTTAATTGATGTTAACCATCTAAAGGAGATCTGTTATCATTTGAAGAGAGAATAATTGCTTAAAATACTATGCTCTACATTTAATATTCCTTTTTATTTACAACCGCTGCCCCTATTATTGAAATCAAACGAAATATTGTTAGATTTTCCTATGCAGGCTGTAGCACAAACGCCTCAAAATGGCCGCCACCTCAAATTGACGGCACTGTCCTTATAAAGTCACTGTACTAACGACCAGAGCCAGTGAAACGACGTTTAAAAATTGTACGCTACCACGCTAACACCTATAGTAGTCGTCAACAAGGGAATTCTTCCTGGATTTCGACGGGCAAGGCTAGCTACCTGTTCAGCTTAAGGGTCTAGGGGATTCACATAGCTACAACTTTGTGAATTTAAATAGGTCACTGTCCTATAATAAGAGGAAGAAGAACAAGTCCAACCGACGAAAAAATATTGTAATCGTAAAAACTCGTTTTCTGAGATGTCCCACATCTTCACCTTTCTCGGTTCCTAGATGACGAAAAACATGTTTTCCAATTCCATCTGCCTCTCTGTCTGTCTGCCTTCTTGGCATGAAACCGAGAAAAATTCTGTCAAATATATACCGGGTGGCTGACGATATGTTAGAACAATTTCCCGAAGCTTGTGCTTTCCGTATTTTGAGCCTAAATATTAGTATTTTCAAATTCAAACTCATAGTTCAGTGATGTAATCAAACCTTAACTCCATGCGATATTTATTTTCGCTTATTTTATATGCTAACCCATTGCACTTCTTTTATATTTGTCAAAATTTCATTCTCAGTACGATTGTTTTACAAAGCAAGTTTTGTTCTGCCCTCGAATGCTGCGTGGGTGATATCATCTGCTTTTATCGCATTTTAATGAGTTCCTGGTTCCAGTTAGGCGATTGTATGGTCCATAGGAAATTCCCTTTGTAAGCGAAATTATGTTTCGTTATTTCGCCCAGTGGAAACCTGAGTTGAACAAGAAACGAATTAATTCACCCCTGGGTGATCTCCTTCAACGATCGCATCTTTGGCAAAAGCACCACTCAGCGTCCAGTCGAAATTGTTGTAAGCTGTGAAACTCCATTGTTGCCGTCTTCGAGCAAGTGCGTAGTAGTTGTAACGTTTAGCCAGGGTGTCCGTGTTGGGAAGCTAAGATATTCTGTACCGCTGTAGCGAGATTTTAAGTGGATACCTTAACCGTGTGCTAAACTGTCAGTGTAATGGAGCCCCGAGTTTTTATACTGAACCTACTTAACGTAATGGTGCTTTATTTGTACCCGAATGGGGATGTAACGCCGCTCTTTCGCTCGATTATGGCCCTATAATGTGGTTTCCAACAGTTTCCTGACGTTTCCGTATTTTCGAGTCATCGTTGAGGTGCGACATGCAGCTAGAATTGGACCCCAACGCAAGGGAGGATCAATTCAGCTGTGCAATCGCTACCTCAAGCTGTGCCAAGGTAGAAGTAGAAAGGTGAATCACTTACTTCCACATTCAAGAGTGCGTTCACTTGTGCTGTTGCTGTTATTTTTCCCCGATCTAGTCCGAATGTGGTGGCGCACCATTTATTGAACATTTTTTATCTCGTTACCGGAGTACAGCCCTAACTCAAAGGTCGCAAAGAACCTGCTCTTTCGACTGAGTTTTCCTAGCTGGCAAACCTTTTTTTACAGCCATCGTAACAAAGTTAGGACCATGTATTTGATGTAAATTTCCCGATTGTGTCGTAAAGTCGTGTTTGTGCGGTAACAGATAATAAACTGTTGTGCACAGGAATAGATAAAACTAATAATTTGCATATAGCTCAGGTACCTAACATATGATGTGAACATCGTAAAAAGAAGAAAAAAGAGCGCAATAGAAAAGTGAAGCGATCGCCGTGCACTGCATTTATCGTAAGGGTCAGTTATTTAGCTAGCATGAATGGAAAGGTGTAGCGATCTTCTCGAACCACAGTATCCCAGATAGCAATGTAAAGTGCATTTAAATGAAAACGTTATGGAGAGGGTACAATCCATAAAATAAGTTGCATGACCTTCAAAAATTACTGTTTGACACAATGCCACTTGATAACGTTTTTATTGGAACTCACGTTACAACAACCGATTGGTGTAAAACCCTTTATTGGTTTTTTCTGATTTTTTCACACTGACATAACGTTTGATATGCTGTTAATAAAATTTAGAAATCACAAACAAACCTTGGGTTAGTTTTTATAGTAGTAATTATTTCTTCTTGCCTTTTCTATTTTTCTCTCGCTGGTGACTAATGGCTTTATATGAAATTACAATAGCAATATGCTTAATCTGAGTAGGTGTTGAATACAGAAGTAGTATATTTCATTAGAAGGCGAGAAGCAAGGCCGTCATGCGAGAACGGAAAAAGCAATTTCTCTCGTATAACGAACGATAATTTTCATTATAACTCTCAGAAAAAGGGCAATAGAACACATAAATATTAAAGTATAAGTCACTCATCAGAAATTTTATTTAAAATGTTGTAGAGATTTCCTTAGCAACGCTTGATCGAAATATGTTTATTCCTGACATAAATAGTGGCTGATGCGCGGGAGAAATATTCTTGTGCAGTGCATGCGAATGTGCTTTTTCGCAGCAAAGAATATGATATGCGAGTGTTTCCAGAGAGGTATATTGAAAATTAATGCGACTGTGTGTGCGGTTGCTGAGTAGTCGAACATCAATATATCTCTATACGTACTTCAACTACTAGCGATAGAATAACATATTGATTTGCCACTAGTGGTGTCAAAAAGGTAAGTATTCGGTACACGAGTAGTCGTTACACCACAAGATCAACTAGCAAAAATATTCGTAACATTTTTAAAACAATTACTGAAGTTTAACCATGCCTTTTATTTTATTACCATCATTCTGTGTGCATAAGCCTTGAGCGCAATTCTCAATTCTGAGAAAAAAAAGTAAGCACTCAGTTTTGTTTCTTTACGTTATCTATCACAACTCCGTGAATACGCAGAGTACAAACAAATACTCTATTCGATATCGAATACTACTACGAAAAGTAACTAATTGTTACAAGTACCGAAAAGTAACTAAACTGACATCACTATTTGCCACTGACACTAATGTTAAAGCAAATATAAAGAAGTTGTGACAAGGGTTAAGAGTTCGCGTGAGGTTACTGACAACTTAAAAGACAAGCGATGGCGGAAACTCGCTCAAACATGAAGTAAATATAGCACCTTAAGAGACTTTTTCCGGAAATACATAATGGATAAGTCAACGAATTTCTCTTTGAATTAAAACAGTATAGAGTCATGCACTTTCAATAGGATTAAATGGCAATTTCTGTTATTACTGCAGCGAGAGGAATCATATTGCACATTGTATATTCTTTTGATTTCAAAGCTAAATACGATACTTACGTGAAAATTTAAACATTTCAATTCGAATGCACATCTTATGTTTTCATCTTTTCTAAATATCAAGGGAATAAATACGACACACAGATATCGGCTGCGAAGATAACCACCTCCAGAATTTGATCAATGCGCTACAATCATAACTGTCAAACACATCGTGGGTAGTTTTAGAAATACTTGGAAGAAGAAAGGTTGTGTAACATCGAAGGCCTCCAGATAGAAAATGTATTAAATAACTGTAAAATCAGTATTCGAAACCTTTCCAAATACTTGAAATTGACGAACTTGTAGTGTAAAATGTAATAGTAAACAAACTGTAAGTTATTAGGGCACTTTAAATAATTAATAAAAAAATCTTAATGCATTTCTCAAGTGATAGATAGATAATATAAATTAATATAATCTAGGCAAAATTAACTTATCGCTTGTGTTTTTAAGTTACGAAGTAAACCTGTGTTTTTCTAAAAATGGGCCGTTTTGGATTTCCAATGAGAAACACGTGTATACAGGTGATCCGTATTCAAGTGAAAGTATACAGAAATTCCACAGTGTTTGGTTTCTGTGTGGTGATGGTGACTTAGATAAACGTTGCCTACAGATAAGTGCCACATTTTTCGCTTTTACTTTAGATTAGGATTTTATTTAATTATTTGGTGGAAACCTGAATTTTGCAATAACGTGGTTTTGTTAATCGCATTCTTCGCTCGTGGGGGTCCTTCGTTTTATGTTTTGTGTTGCACAGCAGTGTAGTTCCCTAAAGAGGAGAGACGCATTGGCGTCTGTACTTTATAAAGATGAATAAGCTAGCAAAATTATATTCTAGTTACTTCTGGGGATGGAGGCAATCTAGAACACAAAAGTGTTCTGACCGGTAGTAATGCAACTGAGTCTGTATCAGTAAATACAAATACACAAACTTTGCGACTGTTGTTAAGGAATTTAGCAGTTCTAAATTTGTTTTTTCCCGACCGTGAGCAAGCTACTATTTTAGATGCCATCGAAAATACCTAAAGATTACATCATTGCAGTTGGGGAGTTAGTCTTCGCCTTTTCTTCCATAACCTGTTTTAGGGTGTAAATGTGGTCTATGCATGATCTTCCCGCAATGAATCCAGCATAGTCTTCTCCGATTTTATTTTCTATTTGTTCCTTTATCTTGTTTCTTAATATCTTCGTACACATCTTTCCCATTGATGCTATAACGCTAATTCCACGATAGTTTTGACACATTATCCGGTTCCGTTTCTTACAAATTGAAGGGATATAAGCTGCTGTCCATTCTCTCAACAGTTTTTCACCATTAATACATCTTTCGAATAGACGGTGTACAGGGTTATTCATTATAAATTGCCCACCCCTTATCATCGTTATTATTGCCTATAGAAAAAAAAGTTTTAAATAAAAGTTATGTGGTTATAACTGAATTTTGTTAAAATGTTATCAAAAGTACAGTGGCGTGCATAATTAAGGGGATACAAAAAAGTAATATATTTTTTTAAATGGAACACCCTGTATATTATTAAATTTTTGGAACGACATTTTTTTCCTGATTTCAAAAATATACCATATGTTACCCTTACCTTATACCGTTTTTGAGTTATTAAACGTTGAATATCTTAGTTAAACTAGTTACTGTAAATAGGAATTATTAAAGTAAGCTGTGAAAATGCAACTATTTTGTTTGATAAGTGACATTTCTTTAATGAAATAATAAAAATTAGTTATCATTTATTTATATTTAAATTTCCTGAATAAAACTTTGTTATATTTAATAATGTTAACTAGTTTAACTAAGATATTTGACGTTTAATAACTCAAAAACGGTATAAGGTAAGGGTAACATATGGTATATTTTTGAAATCAGGAAAGAAAGATAATTCCAAAAATTTAATAATATACAGGGTGTTCCATTTAAAAAAATATATTACTTTTTTGTATCCCCTTAATTATGCACGCCACTGTACTTTTGATACCATTTTAACAAAATTCAGTTATAACCACATAACTTTTATTTAAAACTTTTTTTTCTATAGGCAATAATAACGATGATAAGGGGTGGGTAATTTATAATGAATAACCTTGTACCTCATGGAATAATTTTTATGAGCCATATTTAATTAATTCGGGGACAATTCCTCCGGGTCCTGCAGTTTTTCGTAGATTCTATCGTCTGTACGACGTCTTCCCAGCTTTTAATACAATTTCTTCTTGATCTCGCGTCATGTTATGTTCTTTAGTTTCGACAAATTGTGGGCGAATTTTAATTAATAGTTTCTTATAGCGTTTGTCCCAGAGGTCATCTTGTATGTATTGTATGTATGATTTTCCTTTTCTATTATTCTTGAGTTATTTAGTTATTTTCTATGACTCCGAATTTCTTGTACCCCCTATATATTGCTCTATACTCATGAATGCTTGTTCCCATTTCCCATTCTTCTCTTCAATAACTAATCTTTTAACCTCCCTATTATTCTCACTGTATTCATTTAGGTCTTCTTGTCTTTTCGTGCTTAACCATTTGTGATAATTCTCCTTTTTTTATAGCTTTTTCTGTAATGTCGTTTAATTCTTGTTTATACTTATTGGACGTTTTCTCTTTTTCTCTCAACGCTTCTAGAACTACCCCTTTTACACTGGTCTTTATGTGAACATCTCAATAATCAAGCCCAATCAATTAAATTCAAGATGGAAATAGACGCGGAAGGCAGACTCCCATACCAAGACGTACCAGTCCAGAAGAATATTGACACGGTACAAACAAAGGTATATCGAAAACCAACCCATACGAGGAGATACCCACACTACGATTCTAACCACCACAATAGCGTGAAACGGGCGTCGCGAGATGCCTATATAGTTGAGCAAAGACCATATGCTCGGAGGAAGAAGACCTTAAAGGGGAAATTTAGATAATCATAGAAATACTGCAAGCTAATGGCTACCCAAAAAGAACTCGAAACGAAGCGTTAAAAGAGATGGACAGAAATACAACATCGGCAGGCGATGAGAAAACGGAGCCAACAACCATGGCCATAATACCATACATTCGAGGAGATTTCAACAAACTGAGTAGAATCGGAAACAGATTCAACATAAGAACTGCCTTCAAGTCCACAACAAATCTAATAAACGTGATGACGCATACCAAGTCCCAGAACGAAGATCAGAGTTCAAAGAACTATATTTACAGTGTACCGTGGGGTGTGGAAGACAATACATAGAGGAAACACAACGACCCTTACGAGTGAGATTATCGAAACACCGCAAAAATATTAGAAAGGGCGAAACCATCAAATCCAAGATCGCAGAACACGTCTGAAACGAAGACCGCCACATATAATGGGATAACGCATCAATTGTAGCTAAAGAGGAAAACAGATTCCGTAAGAAGCTGAAAGAAGCTACATACATAGAGCTGGCAGTAGAACCAATTATCCTGGCTAGCGCAGAACTAAAGCTCATTTGGATGCCACTACTGCGCAGAGAATGGGGCGAAGATTGTAACAGCAATGAGATAACATGCACAAGAAAATAACACGTATTGCTTGAGTAAGAAAGAGATAAACATAGTAGGAAATATTCGAGTAGGCTTGACACTCATTTTAATTATGACAGATGCCAACCAAACATGCCTACTAAAATAACTTTTTCGTATGGTCATCTCTTTCTTACTCAAGCATTCGATGTTGTTGTTCATGTTATCTTATTGCTGTTATACAAATAGTCCGAAATCCGTTTTGAACATAGGAAATTAATGAGTGCGACAAGGAAGACATAAACAAGATGAGTAGCAGAACAAAGACAGAATGTGATCATGGCTAGGTAAATGTTTAAACTAAAATTAAGTCAATGAAACAAACAAACACTTCTGTCAAATATTTTATGTCATTAGGAGTATAAAGTGCGGTTTAAATATACTATTGTTTACTATTCACATATCTATTATAATGATTTAAACCTCACTTTATACTCTTAATGACAGATAAAATATTTGACAGAAGCCTTTATTTGTTTTATTGACTTAATTTTAGTTTAAAAATTTACCTAGCCATCACTACATTCTATCTTTGTCTTGCTACTCATTTTGTTTATGTTTTCCTTGTCGCACTCATTAATTTCATATGTTCATAACGGATTTCGGACAATCTGTATAATTACGGCCCCATCTGTATAGAAGTTTCTAACTAAAATATATAACCACACTGGTGTCCTAGTGGTAAGAGTGCCGGACTAGTAATCACAGCAATCAGTGATCCCGGGTTCAAACCCCGGGGTAGGCACTGGTTTACGTGATAAAAACCGTACAAAGAATCAGTCCTTCTCGGGACTAACCAGGAGTTTATTCACCTGAGGACGGGAGTAGATCAGAAACTCCCTAAACGTTGAGTGATAAACACTCGAGACCGTAAAAAAGTCCGATAAAACATATCATACTAGACCACTGTCAAAAAATTACATGATTGATTCGTCCTATAGCAGATGCACTTTAAATATTTTTTCTTTTGTTAAAATCTCACGTTTTTTACTTCCTTTTACAATAAAGGAAGTATTGGATTCACCCCAAAAATTCGAAATTGAGGTTTTAACAGATGTTCACGTTTTAGTCCCCTGAACCCAAAAAACATTTTTTTTATTGGTCTGTCTGGGTGTCTGTCTGTGTGTCTGTGAACAGAATATCTCAAAAACGAAAAGAGGCATGGCGTTAAAACTTCATATATAAATTTTGTGTACTATGTAGATGCGACAGCAAGCTTTTCAAGAAAATCGCATAACCGGAAGTAGGTGTTTAATCTTGTAATGTTTCAGTTTTTTTCGATTTTTTCAAAAACGGCTATAACGATTTGTTCAAACTTTATATTTTTATTACATTTTTAATGTGTATTGATGTGAGATAGGTGATTTTCCAGTTGAATACTTCCAAAATGAGTTTCTTTTGTTTTTTTCGATTTTTTATTAACTCCTAATTTAAATAGAACATCCGGTATGTTATTACATTTTCTAATTCAGCTTAAAATTCTAGAAAAAATTGCTCTCTTCAACTAACGCTCTATTTTGTACCGTTTTTGTAGAACTTGTAATTTTTGGAAATTTTTGACAAATACTTAAAAATTTAGAATCAATATTTGGCTAATTTTAAGATCACTGTAAAAGGAAGTTGTGTGCGTGTATCACACCAGATTTTTTATTATCTTTGTAAGTCTTCGTTCGACGGCAGGGATTTTGGAAATTAATAGCTTATGGCCTGTACCACATTCAGCTCCTCTCTTTACACGGACATCTTTGATTTTAATAGTGGTGTTGTGTCTTACTATCATATACCTAGTTCAGTATTGATCTCAGTTGTTTAGTCTCTTGAACCAAGGCAAATTTGTGAATGTGTGTAATTTTTAGGTTGTTCAGTTCACAAATTTCGATTATTCTTTCACCGTTTGTATTCAGGGTATCTTCGCCATATTGTCCGACAGTGTTATCGTTAATTCTTCTTCCTGTTGTACCATTCAGGTCCCCTAAAATTATAATTTCTTGGTGTTGTTTTATTTTTTCAACTTTTCTTACAAGGTTTCCATAAATATTCCTTTTCCGTTATTGAGCTGTCCTCTGTTGGTCCATATACTCCCATACTCACTATCTCCCTTCCGAAGTCCTCGATAGTTATACTTAATACTCTTTCAATAGTGAGTTCTCATGTACGTATATAGTTCTTCCATTTCTTATGTATTAGGATTAAAATTTCTGCCTTTGCTTTTTCTTCTTTCTTTACTCCGCTCCAGCAATGAAGAGTTCCATCAATATTTTCACTTTTTTTAGTTTAGCTGATTACTAGCATGTCCATGTTGGTTTTATTGAATTCCCTGATAACTTCTAAATCTTTAGTTCCCAGCCGTTGTATATTCCATATTCCGCACACTTCCCTTCTTTTTTCCTTCTTCCTCCTACTTTCTCGGTTGAGATATAAGACCGAGTTTTCTCATCTACAAGCAGAATTCCCCTCCCCCCCCCCGCATTGGATGGGACTTCCTCTATCAGATGTGTGCATTACCACCCAGGGAATATTTTGATCCGTTCGTTTATTAATTCTGCCTCTAGCCTTTTTCCCTTCAATTTTTACACGTGCCAGATTGCTAAGGTTTGACTCATAACCCCAGATGGAGTACCTTTTCTTCCTAGTCGCCCATTCTGGGACAGACTCTGTTTGTAGCCGTCCATTTGGGATCAGACGCTACTTGTGTTTGGTTCTTCCTCTCTTTAGACCATTGTGGCTTTTCGTCATCTTCTGCTCCAAAGACCGTTGACTAGTTTTCAATCTCTAACTCTAGGCTGGGGCCCTTCTGGGTACTATCAGCCGAGCCAGCTGAATCCAGGTTTTTGAACGAGGTTGTTACTCCGCCCCCTCCTCCTCTTCCGGGCTCGGGACCGGCAACAGGTTCAATTAACTACACCCATTGTAGCCAATTCTTTTTTGTCTTCTGATTTAATATAATCTAATTCTTTTTAATGCCGGTTTCCCAACAAAAATAAACAGACCAAATGAAAATATCCCAGCAATTGACATTACCTTAACTTTATCGGTTCTCACCCCGAAAATCTGTTGGAATATCTTAAGAAGACACCTACTGCTCCCACCATTTTCCATTCTTATTACATTGGGGATAAGTGATATCGGAAATAAAACGATATATCCAAGCAGTAAATGGAAAATTGACTCAAACAAATTACGATCCTATCACGACTACCTTTTAAGGTACTCTAATATTGACATCCAGTTAGGACATCATGGTGGAGGCTCCTTTTTAATATTTGGAAAATCATTTAAGCCTGTCTTTGATGAGTAAACTCTTGGTAATATATTGTTTTTCGGTGGTCTAAAAAAAATAATTCCCTATTATCTGGCGATAACGCCATTAATAATACCAATACATCAATGTCTTCAGCTACAACAACGACATGAGGAGAAAGGCAATCTAGAGCTGTTTGAACAATTAAACGATCGGCATCACCTTCTGCTTGAGTGAATTCAAAATTATTTTCAATGAGCTTCTTATAAAGAAGATTAATAAATCTATTTTTATTCTTGCTGTTAGCCAAACATTTTTCCTTAGTTGTTTGTAAAGACATATCATCATCAAATAAATAATCAATCCAGGCATTACCGACAGATCTATGATTCCTTTCTGACGCTTTAGTGCCATCAGTATTATACCCATCAAATACAACTTTAACATTAGTGCCATAGTTGTTACGTAAATATTAGATGTAGTTTTGACAAATAAAAGAAAATTTTTGATTTTGGTCCCAATTCAATCTGTGTAGTAACATACCGCCATCAATGATATAAAAAATGTATTAACATCATTAACATTCGTTTTAGATTGTTGAAAAATATCGTATAACGATGATTTTGTAGTTTTTCTCATTCCGGCATTATCAAACAGGGAAATAGAATAAGGGGCCAACTCATAGTCAAAATAATGTTTAAGTTCGTCATTATCTTTTTTTTAAAAACATATTCGTTGAAAGATTAAATTTGGATCGACGGCAATTTCATTATTATTCACTTTAACTTTACTGTTCATGTTTAATAAAGATTTGACGGTGTCCTTTATTGTCATTTTTATGTCTTTAAAGTTGAAGCCGTTTGTTTTATTTCTTAGTTTTACTCCAACTTCAAACGCTTTATAACAATCTATGGTATCATCACCTACAATTCCTGTAGAAATTCTTATAACTTGTTGTACATCGGGAAATGGATTGTGAATTGTAAAAAATTCTATAATTTTATGTACAGCTGTACAATCTTCATTTATCCTACTATCGCTGGCGTGAACATGTTGAAATGATGATGTAAATGACACTTCACAAAATTCTTCCATTCCTTCTACTACAGCCGTCGAAAATATCGCTGATTTGATCCATTTGAAAACTACACTTGGAGTTGCTCCACGTCTAAACGGTCCCCCATCCACCTTCATGGATTTCATTAGTGTCTGCTCTATTGTCTGATCTGTCGATATTTTTGAGAAATAAACATCTGACCTTCTGGCGCTGTGATTTTGTTTAAATTTTTCAAAATCGACCGGATCTAATTGGTATTCTAATTGACGCATTTTTTTCAAATAAATTTCACTTGATTTTGCATAAGGAAAATGCATTGCAGCATGAAAAAATGGAATCATTAACTCGACAGTTCTCAAATATAAATTCCACTCTTCCATTCTCTCAGCAGCTATAAAATCCTTGACAAGAGATATCATACGAAAATAGGTAAAATATATCTTTCCGTAAGATTTTAATAGAAACAGTTCACTTTTCTATAAATATGTCGAAAAAAATTTTATATAAATGTTGTTATCATTGTTTAAACAATATAAATAATTATTATTTTAAATTGTCTAAAATATTATACTAAATTTTCAATAAAAACTCTTCACTTTCTTGTAAATATCACGAAAAAACATTTAAAAAATCAATTTTTTACGTAAATGTTGCTATTATTGTTTAAACAATATAAATACATGTTAACCACGCGTGTGGGAGACATTGTTGATAATGAATTTTCAATAAAAACAATTAATATTTTCACAAATACTGCGAAAAAAAAATTAAAAATAATTTTTTCATAAATTTTGTTTTTATTGTTTAAATAATATAAAAAATTATTTCCTGAAATTGGGATGTTTATGATTTTGAATAATATTAAAAAACACACATTTTAAAAAAACTTTGATCAAAATCGGAGCTGTTGCTGAGAATTAAGAAGTTTGGTCGATTTTTAGGCTTTATTGACTCGACTAAATATGGGTTTCGTAAATCAATGGATACTATCGATGCTGTAACCGATCCTATCACAGAAATTCATAGGAGTTTTTCCCGTAACCATTATCTAAGCACAATTTTTTTGGATACTAAAATGCATAAAACTGAGTCTTCTTCTTCTTCTTCCTCTTATTATAGGCCAGCGGCCTGTATTAACCACAAAGTGTAAATTTAGAAATTAAATTTATATTTTTAGGTTTGCCAATGTTTGTGGCATGGAATATAATACATTTGTTTAGAGCTCGCAGTTTGTACATCAGAGCTAATAAAAATCAATTAATAGGTCCTAGAATTGTGTCAATAGGTGTGCCTCGTGGTTCTAATTTGAGTCTTACTCTTTTTAATTTGTATACTGCCGAGTTTCACAAAATATTTGATTCGTCTGTTAAAACTATCCGATATGCTGGTGACATCTGCATAGTCTCGTCTCACAAATCTTTGGATAATCTCAAACGTAACCTGTCTGTGGCAGTAAGTTATACGCAAAAGTGGTTAGAGCGTAACAGTTACGAGTTATCCAGCCAAAAAACGAATGTGGTATTCCTTTCTCGGCACAATTCCATTATATTAGGAGATATTAAGCCTCCATTAAAAAAATTCTTTAAATACCTAGGATTTATGACTGAGAATAAGTTAAATTGTTTTAATAATATCAACTACATTACTGCAAAATGTGAGAAGTATTTGAACCTTCGTCAAATGATGACAAAGGTTAGATGGGGAGCGGATATTACAATCTCACGCAACTTTTATAACGTATCCATTCGTTCGCATCTACAATTTTTCTACATTTTGTTTGGTTCCGCTAGTAATGGACAAAAACATCGCCTTAAGGTTGTTCAAAATAAAGCTCTTCGTATTTATGTTGGGGCAATGAATTTTATTTACTCCAATTGAAGCGTTGCACGTAGAAGCGGAAGAACCTCCATTGGATTTAGGTCGACAATTCATGGCTGTTAAGTCTGTTATAAAACTGAAAACCAACAGTTCAAATACTATATACGTGTAACTATATCCACACCCTTTCGGTTTTGGATTTGGTGAATAGATTCTGGGCAAAATGATAATCGCCATCTCTAGTGGAAGCGTATAGGTATGTGTCGTCTTTCGATAAGGTAATTCCCAAAGTTTTTTGCAATATATTAAACCAGTTAAAATTGTATTTCCGCCTTATAACGGAGATGTATATAACGATAAACAAGTTTATCTGTCTACATTGTACCGTTTATCAAACGCAACAGTTATATACGTATACTGATGCCTCAAAATATATAGATGGATATGGAGTCGCATATTATGATGCAACCAACAACATCCAAAAACAATTTAATGTAAATAACAACTTGTCCATATTTTCTGAGGAAACGAAAGCAATTTTAGAAGCAATTGAATATGCATATACCCTTAATGCTGATAATGTTGTAATTATGTCCGATTCTCAAAGTGTACTGCAAGCACTCAGACATAGAAAACATTACACTATCTGTTATGCTTTGGTGTCTGAGTTATTATTCAAATATTGTTTTCTTGAACTTAAAGGGGCTGAGGTACGTTTTTTTCTGGATAGAAAGACATTCGAATATTCAACGTAACAAAACGATAGATAAGCTAGCTAAGGCAACAGTGCATAAAAATACCATTGGCTACATGTCTGGGCAAGACCTAATCGGTTTGGCCAAATCAGATATTCTCAGACGCAACTGGAACACTCGATGGCGATTGTCTTACAGTAAAAGAATTACTCAATCTGCTTTGATATATCCGAGAGTGGACTACGCCCACTGGTATAAGCAAAAGAAGATCACCAAATTTTTTTCTACTCGATAGTTGCAAGACGGAAATTTGGACTAGGTTGATTTCCAGCCCACTGGCATAAAATTAATTTTTAGATTCCCCAAATTGTGAATGTGGATATGAAGTGGCAGATTTGAATCACATGCGTGCGCCAAACCTCATATGCAACGCACGCAGTTTATGAAACAGTTCACATTAATGGGTATTTCGTTCCCCTTAAATGTGGCCAGCATTATTTCTCCCAACAATATAAATATTTATAAAAGAAAGACATTTTTGACAGAAGCGTCAATTAAAATTTAAATTATTGAAATTTTTTTCATGTTAAAACTTTGACATTAAGTTATTTACTGTACAAAATTCACGTGGCGGATAGGATAAGATCCCCAAACAGCCTTACAAAAGAAATCATAACAGTTGGCTTTGATACCTCAAAGTATATGGGATACTTTGAGCTTTTCGTATATACTTTACTGTAGTTATCTTTACCAATACAGAAATTATGACTGGTTTTATTCCATAAGCCATAAAGACGAAAAAACTACGAATTTTTTCAACTACATGGCCTACTATATTCTAACTAACTAGATTGCCATAATTTTTACTTATACTACTAAAGCAGCACATTTAAAAAAACTCTAAAATACACTATGTCAAATTTCCAAAGCCAACCACGACTTGCTTAAAAAACATACTCTAGAAGTTCAAGCCAATTCTGACTAGCGGTTATTAAGCTATCCTAGAAAACTGTACTAAGAAGCTTCGTCCACATTTTTTATTAATAGGTTAACGGTAGTAATGAAATGCTAGTAGTAGAAATAGCACAAATGTCTGATAAAGCACGTAGAATATATCGTAGGTAGTGATTGAATATTATATTTTTATTATGTTCGATAAAAAGTTCGTAAACCTTTATGTTTATTTCTCTTGTTAAGAAAGTAGGCGGTAGATATTTTTCTCGTTCCACTCATGAAAGTGCACATAAAATGGGTAAGGTCAACTTATGTCGTATATTGTAACATAACATATAATTGGAAAATTAACAATTTCGACCATCTTCTTGCTGTGAAGCACAAGATTTTTCGTGAAAATTATTTGTTTTGCAATTTATTAGTTTTACTTCAAAACTGCTGAAACATTTTAGCTTTTATGTGAACGATTCTCAATTTAAAGTTTCACCCAACTTAAAGTTTTAAAACTAAATTCTCGCTGAAGTTTATGGACACAGCACTAGCGGCATTCGTTTCTATTCTAGTTTGCATTTAATAAAGTATAATGATGCAACCGATTCCACAGCATTCGTCCAAGATTGCATTTTTAGCTAGATTATAAATCTGAACTTTCCCAATTAAGCAGTCACCTCGGCCGCACAACCTCGTCAAAAGTTTAAGTAGATGCGATTGAAACGACCTAAAAGAGTGCACCAAACATAACTTCTAGAATTTCTAAATTTACTTTTTGATTTTGCTTTGAAACTTCTGCCACAGCCAGAGTAAAGTGTAACCGCTTGCAAACAAGCAAGGTCTTTTATTTTATAATAATGTTGCTTTCTGAATGAATAACTTGCATAATGGATGTTCCGCAAATATTATTTTTTTTACTACAATTTTAAATAGTATCGAGAAATGTACCTTTAAAAGAAAATAATGTGCCAATAATTTATATATATCTTCCTCTATCTGGGGAGTAGAAATATGGAACAAACTTAATATATGCCTATTTTAGAATTGCAAGTCTAATCAAAAAATCGTATGGTTATTTTTGTAGCCTCTTAAATTCCCTTTAAAATGGCTTTCATTTTGTCCTTCGTGCATAAAAGATTGCAAAGTAAAGACGGTATTATGTTCTTGTTATTTTTCGCTCTCAGTTACACCACTGTTACGCTTGAATTTTTGTAGTAACCTTGACAATATGCCTAAAATATTTTGAAGGAAAGTTGTAGGCAATTAAATTGTCTACAATTTACTTAATATTTTGCTTTCTAGGATAAAAATCCAGCTATGGACATGAGGTATTCTAGTTTCCGAAAAAGATAAACATGAACACTGCGCCTGAATGATAATGATATGGAAATTACATCCAAAATATATATTTTTAAAGATTATAAAATACCTATTCAAAATATTATTTTTGTTTAACTATAATTATTAACATTGCAAAATGTATTTTTTGCATTTTTTCCAGGAATTGGGTACTTGTCTACTTTAAGTAACAAACGACTTCCGGGATTGGACCGTGTCATGGTTGAGATCGAAGAACTCAACGTTTCGCCCACTTTCGTAAGGGGCTTTATCAGAAGGAAAAAAGCAAAAGAGCACGGTAACTCAACGTGTTAACCACGCCAGAGGCGAAAATCTTTGCAAGGGAAGGGACAGAAGAGCACGGTAACTCAACGTGTGAACCACGTCAGAGGCGAAACTTGACTGACTATCGGAAGAAGAAAGACGAGAATTTCTAGGCAAGCGCCGTCGCGATTCAGCAAATGCCGTCGCGGTTCAGTGGCGTAGGGCGGGGCTTAGGAATTAGCACTTTCCACATAGAAGGAAGGGGAAAGCCTTCGTCCCGATTGAGATTATTAGGGTGTTTGCAAATCTCAATGGCTTCGCGAATCTTTCTGCTAAAGAAGAATGGAGATTTGCAGATGATGGAAGTTTCATCAAAAAGGATCTTATGACCAGTATCGCGTTGGTGTTCGGCGATGGCCGATGATGAAACGACACCTGACTTGAGACAGCGCTGGTGCTCAGAGATGCGAGTTTTCACTGAACGACCTGTTTCACCAATGTATACAGCATTACAAGAACAAGGGACTCTATAAACACCTTTAGATGATATAGTGTTTAATTTATCTTTAGATGAAGGAAGAACCTGTGAGATTTTGCTCGGGGGTTTGAATACTGTTTTAATGTTTTGTTTCGAAGAAACTTTTCTATGTGGTCGGTGACTTGGTGGATATAGGGAAGAAAGACTATTGCTGCAGGAGGATCGGGTTTTGGAGATTTGGGAGGTCGTGGATGAAGATGTCGATTGATGGTAGACTGTATATCCCTAGCACGGTAACCGTGATTCCTAATAGCTTTCCGAATGTGATTTAATTCAGCGTGGATATTATCGGGTTGGGATATGGAAACAGCCTTTCTTAGATGTACAGGTCTCTCGCCAACCCAGTGGCAAACTTGGTCATTCTGTATATCGCAAACCCACTCACACTGATCGCTATCTACATGCCGATTCCCACCATCATCCTACACAAAAACTTTCCGTTATCAATTCGCTTGTACACCGGGCTGTTTCCATATCCCAACCCGATAATATCCACGCTGAATTAAATCACATTCGGAAAGCTCTTAGGAATAACGGTTACCGTGCTAGGGATATACAGTCTGCCATCAATCGCCATCTTCATCCACGGCCTCTCAAACCTCCAAAACCTGATCCTCCTGCAGCAATAGCCTTTCTTCCCTATATCCACCAAGTCACCGACCGCATAGGAAAGTTTCTTCGAAAACAAAACATTAAAACAGTATTCAAACCCCCGAGCAAAATCTCACAGGTTCTTCCTTCATCTAAAGATACATTAAACACTATATCATCTAAAGGTGTTTATAGAGTCCCTTGCTCTTGTAATGCTGTAAACATTGGTGAAACAGGTAGTTCAGTAAAAACTCGCATCTCTGAGCACCAGCGCTGTCTCAAGTCAGGTCTCGTTACATTATCGGCCATCGCCGAACACCAACGCGATACTGGTCATAAGATCCTTTTTGATGAAACTTCCATCATTTGCAAATCCCCATTCTTCTTTAGCTGAAAGATTCGCGAAGCCATTGAGATTTGCAAACACCCTAATAATCTCAATCGGGACGAAGGCTTTCCCCTTCCTTCTATGTGGAAAGTGCTAATTCCTAAGCCCCGCCCTCCGCCACTGAATCGCGACGGCATTTGCTGAATCGCGACGGCGCTTGCCTATAAATTCTCGTCTTTCTTCTTCTGATAGTCAGTCGAGTTTCGCCTCTGACGTGGTTCACACGTTGAGTTACCGTGCTCTTTTGTCCCTTCCCTGCAGAGAGTTTCGCCTCCGGCGTGGTTAACACGTTGAGTTACCGTGCTCTTTTGCTTTTTTCTTCCTGATAAAGGTTGAGTTTTTCGATCTCAACCATGACACGGTCCAATCCCGGAAGTCGTTTGTTACTTAATGACAATGGCCGTGAAAGCCTCAAAAATCACTTGTCTACATTGTTAATTTTAATGTTTAAACAATTAAACTAAGGTAAAATTTGGTATGAGTTTCTAAATTTTATTAACTATCTTTAAAATGGCGGCTGTTGTGTGTAATTATAATATCCCCTTATCTATATATTGTTATGTTTAGTGAGAGCTCCACATTTGAACTAGTCATATAATTCATGTAGTGACTGTTTTACTCTGAGCTTGCCCTTAATTAATGCAAAGCACCATATTAGAAACCTAAAATTACTTTAAAATCAATTATTTCAATTAAGTACTCTTATTCAGAGTGGTTCGCCAAATCTAGATCTCTATTAGTTGTAGTTTAAATTTTAATTTTTATTCTTGACTATTTAATGACATCAAATGTCAACTTGACTTCTACATTTACTCAAACCAGGTATTGACAAATCTATATTTATATTGACATAACTATCAATTAACTCACCAAAGTAAGTACTGTTTTGTATTTTACTCTGTATTTTATTGTTCGTTATTCAAAATGCTTTGATATTAATTACTAACACAAATTTTATCAATTCTTCAGCTCACACTGCCAATATTTAAATACCACTGCTTCTATCCTTAAGGGATCCCGATGTTCACCTTATGCAACACCTACAGCTTATTCCTGTCAACCAACTCCAAACGTCAGCAGAATCCAGTATCGCTCCACTCATCAAACGTCACCTTCACGCCAATAGACTCCTGGAGTTTCAGCTTCATAAATGAATCTGATCTTATCTTGTCTATTTCTTAGATAGTCCTTTGTACTCAGCAACCCCCACAGAAGCTGTCCAACTCCAGCTGGTACTCCTACTAACCTCCATCTAAATGAATGACCTCACCTCCATACAACCACCAACGCAAACAAAAAATATTTAATTATGTGTCACCTTCACCAATAAATCCAATTTCCTCCAATTCAGTAGTTCTCTGGTTTTTTCTATTTAATTCACTGTAGTAGACAATCGCTTCACTGATTGTTTAGTTTTAATAAATTATTATTCCATTTTCATTTCTGATTAGATTAGTTAACCCTCGTAACCCCACAAAATTGAGAGACCGCCGAGTACCAAAATGGGTCATTTTTGACCCACTGTATAATTTTGCTATTTATAATTGTTTAAAACATTTTTTGCCCTCCTTACATATATATAAAATATCTAATACGTTTCTTATATTTAATATTTATCATGCATACATAATAAATGAAAAGCGAAAATACATCGAGAACAGACTGTACATTCATACTGCATTGTGGAAGTCCTTCCTTTTCAAGAAGTATATTCACTTGTTTAGATTTCCTTTTTGTATCGGACACATATGTCCACATTCTCCCATCTATTTTCTCATTATTAGCTCCAGCAACGAGTTCATCATCCGAGTCTTCAGAACCGGAAACTTCACTTCCAAATTTACTGTCACCGATTCTCTCAACTTCTTCATTATCTTCTACTTCGCTGCACACTTCAGGAACGTCATCGTCACTATAATCACTTTATTCTAAAAGCTTAGCTAGTTGCTCGTCACTTAGCGGAATTTTATTTGGATTTATTATGACCAAATGGTAACATCAAACTGAAAGTAAATTTTGAACCCTGCTTTTATATAGAAATACGACAAACATGTATAATTCCTGTTAATTCCTCAAACATTTTTTACCAATAAAATTCATGCATGCACATGCACTAACTGGCAAAATTCGCCAGACGGCACTTTACAATGAAATTCATGCATGCAGCGACATGTACGAGCAGGCATAAAACATTAATTGACTACAACACGCGAAGTACCGAAATGGGTCAAAATTAACCCTTTACGCAAAGAAAGTAATAAACAATTTTAGGTACCGTTTTGTAAATTTTTATTTATGGCATACGGTGACAGACAGCATAGAAATAGCATATCTAGAAGCAAAACGACGTAATAGCATCTGAAAAAAATGGTACAAGAAAATTTGAATCCTGGGTCATTTTTGACCCGGTTTTGGGGTTACTAGGGTTAATAACCTTTAAATTTGTATACTACCAAATAACTATACAAATAAGGCATAATTTCTAACTTTTATTGATCAAAATTAAACATTTTAAGATTATTTGGACATTTTTTTTTCGAGTTTGTTTTTACAACTAAACAAAATTTTCATTTCTATTAGATACAATTCTTGTTGCCCTCTTATAAATTTTAAATGTCCTATTATTACATACTATCAATTATTCTTATTATTATAACAAATACACTTGTCAATTGTCACCTTGGCTTAAAACTTATTAAAATTAATTGCAACCATCAAAATTTTAATACTCAATTGCTATTTATACCTCAAATTACTTTACTCATTGTCTTAATTAATTTTATCATTCTTATTGAACTTTACACCCAATCTTTATTAAACCCTTTAGAATTTGATTATTATTAGCCTTCCAAATTTATCATTTCTATCATCCATATTTTAAAACTACCTTTTGTATATCATAACAATATATATTGTTAAAAATCAAGGGCATATTCTTTTTATAACAACGAATATTTTTTGAAATACTAGTAAATCAACTATGCAATTACCAATTTTGAGTTCTTTATCATGTTTTATTGGCATACAAATCATAAAGTGAAATATTCTTCTTCTTTTGAATTAAAAAACACGTTTTCCTAATTGCTTTGCTTTATATGCTTAAAACCATGAAGTTATCGAAAACAAATATTGCTTATAAATTAAAGTTAAGAGAATTGTGTACTTTTTGTGTGATTGGAATATTCTCCTGAAACTTAAATATACAAAGTTGCAGCATTTAGAATGTTTATTATAGAATTGTACATTTGTATAGTAACAAACAGCAACATTAATTAATCAAAATAAATAATCAACCACATTTTTGCCATGAAATTAACATCACCTGAAAGGTTGGTAAAATTTCGGTTCAAAAAATTTCGGTATTTTCAGTAGCGTCAATATTAACATTGATAATAAAAAATTCGGTCCTTCATCCGTCCCCAAAAACACTTTGCTCTAGGTAAATCCATCCGCATGGTTCATTTTTGTGGAAAATGCGTTTTGGCAAATATGTATGTATTAGCTATATTAGCTGTAGCCTCTTGTACCTACCGGTGTAAAGGCTGGTACTTTGTACGGTAACGTCTGACGATGCAGTGCTCAACTTATCCCGGTTTTGTGTTATAA
Source organism: Agriotes lineatus (assembly GCA_940337035.1). Taxonomy (NCBI): domain Eukaryota; kingdom Metazoa; phylum Arthropoda; class Insecta; order Coleoptera; family Elateridae; genus Agriotes; species Agriotes lineatus. Next base: position 42,014 of record CALNHX010004676.1, on the reverse strand, counting down.
TGTTGGAGCGCGCCTTTTGAGGCCTGTGGTTACAAGTAGAGTACAGTTCATTTGGTGCCCAACTGTGAATGGTTCCAAAAGACCCGATCCCAATCGCCGAGGCCGCGAAAAAATTTCGCCCACCATGGGATTCGAACCGAGGACTTTCTTAATGTTAGCCTAACGCTCTACTAACTGCGCTACTCAGTAATACAGTTTTCCAATCAGTTACATTGTAAACATGTACGGGGTAAGGGTTATTGAATTATTAAATAAAAATGTTTGGGTAAAACTTAAAATTTTTAAAATATATAAAAAGAGAACTTTTCTCGAACCGAGTTTTTTACCTATGGAATGCACTACCTAAAGCTGCAGTTTTAGCATTGTCTGACAATTCCTTCAACAAGAAGTGTGATTTAGAGGATTTAACAATGATTTGATAATTATTGTGTGAAAACAAGAGCATCTTAGTGCGTAATATAGCTTTTTTCGTCAAATAAATATGTACAATATGTGCGTTTTGCATATACGGAGAACGATTATCATTCCACAGTATATTGAGTATATTGATAGTCATCTATAATGTTTATTAAAAATCTTGCTGAACGAAAATAACGGAATTTATTTCACCTTATTTAAAAATCCGCGGCTACCAACTGGGAACAGACGTAACCAGGTGTGTTCTCTCTCAAATATTGCTGATTCAAAAAATGTTTCAATTCAAATAGCATCTAAGGAAGTTTAACCGTGTACTGTCTAATCCATTAATGGCCGCTAATGTAGAAACGGGTAGCGTGGCTCAGTGGCTTAGCGCGTTGAGATACTGATCCACGTTCCTCTAGGTGGAGAGGTTCGAATCTCGCTGGGGCCGTGCACTTTAGCAATTTTCGAGCCTGAAAACAGTCGTCGAAGGCAACGGGATACCACCACGATGCTGCCGAGTCTATCCCCACGATGTTTCCTCCCCATCCAAGGGTGGAAATCGTCAACGTGCTATATTTACATCATGGCCGACTAAATTAAATACTGGCCTGCACATAGGGAACACCACCTAGAGACATCTAGTAATTAATACTGAAACGTATTTTATGTATGGCGGCAAATTTAAATATTTGACATATGGAATACAATAGCATATGTTGTTTCTATAGAAATGCTTATTTTTCCAATGTCGAAAATTGAAATATGAATAGATTAAGTCACCTTTGAAAATGTATTGACAACTTAAATGTTATTCTAACAATCAAAATAGTTATAGCACTTATTAGTACCCTGCTTGTTAAAAGTATTGAATATAATTTTATTTATTTTATTTAAACCTGTTTTACAGTATAAATACAAAATTACAAAACAGTTTTCTCTCAACCAGGTTTTGAACACCTGCAATATCAAGCACCAGACAATTCTTTGCACATTGGGAGAATTTCTATAGTAGCCCCGGTATAATAATATCGTCCTTTTTTGCCGTATAAGAAGCATGGTATTGTTTTTTGAAGCCTTCCCAACAAACTCCTTGCGGGTTTCTGCTGATAAAGGTTAAACAAGCTGTGCAGTTAACCATTGGCACCCATAAAGTTATCATTATCGTAACAGTTCAGGTCTTCTCGTTATCGCCGAAAAACTTTTTAACTTTCACTCCACACTCAGTCCAGCTCTGTGTACATCCTTAGTTGTGAAAATATTCACATATAATCTCATAAAAGCATCAATTCTTTCCGGAAAATTTTTTGAGTGCGGTCCAACAACGTCGTATTAATTTGCCCGAGCGGGATGCGAGGGCAAATTAGGACGTTGTTGGAATGCACGAAAATAATTTCCGGATATGAATTAATGCTCGAATGCAGATTCGGTAAGAAAATCGTAACGCCACAAACCCTCACAGTTAGGTTGGTCTACCTACAAAAAATTTCCAAGAAATTTTTTTATTGTCTTGGTTACGGCTCGTGAACTAATTTTTCTATTGGTCATTAATGAGTGTCGTACGATTTTCTACTAAATTTTAAAATGGTTAGTGCCAACTGCCTAGTGAATTGTGTGTTCGGCAGCAATGGGTTGAATTTTTACAAGAATTTTGTGGTATTAATAAACTGTAAAAAAACTACATGTTGCATGTTAACTACATTTTTATTGCACATATCTCTAAAATAACAGACTATACAGCCTTATGTAAAAATCATTTCGAACCACAGCAGCTTGTTGACAGTGGTAATTTCTGCAACTTTTAACTGATTGTGGTTTTGTTGTGTTACGATTGGTAGCGGACAATTTTTCATCTAATGTCGCACTTTTTAAAATGTTAAGTGAGGGATCAATTAGAAATTACATTGAGCATCCTTTTCTTTCGCCACTACCACTATTTTTGTTATTCGATTATTGTCGTGCTTTAAAATTGCTAGAAATTTTTTTTAGAGCGTGATATGTATTCCTGGAATGGAAAATTACTTCAACGTATTTGAGATTATTATATAATTTACAGAAGAGATTACCAGTTAAATCTGTTCGATATTTAACAAGAATGCATTTATATCCCACAAATTTTGAAAAGATGAATGTTCTGCGAGCTATCCCAATATTTGCTCCTACAGTGACTAGTTCATTTAAATTTTTGAAAGAATCCGGTGACAATTTTCTTAACGTTAATACTACAGTAACATACATAGGGAATATTTATATTTTTTCCAAATACACGTTTCAAACAAAAGTCAATAGATTCGTTCCTTGGATAGCAACATTGCACCTTACGTTCATGTAGTACGGGATTACCAGGATTGACAAAGGAAACCGCACACTTCAGAAAGTACTTATTTATGCATAGAATTTCTTCTTGATCAAGCTGGCTTCTATTATGTATTAACACGAGCATTCAGTTCTGATGCAGTTTAAGCAACTTTCTCTCAATGAAGCTACAGATGCCCAAACAGCAGAATATGCACTAAGACAAATTTTGCGCTGTGGAATAGTTAAATAATCTGCCAGTTCAAATAGCGCAGAACATTTTAGTTTTATTAGTAGTATTTCCCAACTGTCATCTCTCCAAACAGCACCCATCAATAGCGAAGAATTGTTATTACCAGTAGAACTAAGGTTGAAAATCCATAGTTTAGAAATCAATGATATGCCTGAAACCAACATTTATTCAGCACCCATAGCATTTGTATATTAAAAATACAACAAAAGATTACCTGTGATAATTGCATCTCCCCATTATTGTCAACTACTGTGCCAGGACCCTTGCTACGTTTAATTTATCTGCAAGACCGTAGATTAAAACTTCCACAAATAAACTTACTTTATGTATTGATTTATTAGAAATTGTGTTAAATTTCAACAAAAACAATAAACTGATATTTCATGGTGCAACTAACCTTTTAAAGTTAAACGTCAGATTTTGACATTTGAGCTAAGAAACACACTAAATGCTTTTAAATTCCCACAATAGGTGGCTACAGGAGGTGTTCCCTATGTGCAGGCCATAGTAATTTAGTTGGCCGTGATTTCCCACTAGCGCCACCTTGCATGGAGTAGCAGCACCAAGACAAACCAATGGAGGTTTGGGGGTTTACTGGCACTATATACTATATAATATAATAACATAGTATGTAAAATAATGTAAAAATGTAAATAAAAAGCATAAGACACTTTAAGAATGTAGAAACGATGTGGGCCGTTCACAAACACTTAGCGCAGGAAACTGCCAGAAATTTAACAGCTGCCCGCTATGAAGACGGGTACAGACGTACTTCGATGTGTTATATTTCTAATATTTTTGTATCAAAAAATACTTCAACTCAAATAACATATAGACAACTTTTAGAAAATTTTAAATTACGATTACCTAAAGATGGTATACAAGCTACAAAAGTTTTTAAGCGAAAATGTGGATAAGAAACTGACACTGGTGTACATTTATACCCTGCTTGGCATGAGAGTTCATAGTTATTATTCATGAAATAGTTTCTGGACTAAATTTCGAGTTACAAGAGAGTACAAATATCTTCACGTTTCTAATAAATTTAATACATTTTAAAATTTAAAAAAAAATGTATCCCGCTGGGGTTTGAACCCGCGTATCTGCGGCTTTGCAAAATGCTCGATTCTGGCCAAGGTACCGCAGAGGATGTAAGTCCGGCGGAATTCCATCTGCGCTACAGAGTCTCTTTGGGAAGACTCCGGAGCGCACGTCTCATGAAGAGCGCGGTGTAATGGTTGAAACATTTTTACTCTTTTGTGACAGTATCCTTTATTGGTTGAGTTTTATTTTCGGAAAATGTAAAGCCTAACCTATGTGAAAGTTATTACTTTCTTTTATTTCAAAATTAACACAAAAATAAACAAAATTTTATTTTTTAAGGTGATAACCCTGTATATATTTGTATGAAATTGTACCGGTTTCATGCGAAGTAGATATATAATATATGTATGCAAAATATTGTCTTCCTCCGACAAATACTTTTTGAGCTATACTGTCAACAGACAGACAGACAGACAGACGAACAGACAGACAGACAGACAGACAGACGAACAGACAGACAGACAGACAGGCAGACAGACAGACAGACAGACAGACAGACAGACAGACAGACAGACAGACAGGCAGACAGACAGACAGACAGGCAGGCAGACTGATGGAATTGAGAAAACCTCATTTTCGTCATCTAGTGACCTTGAAAGGTGAAGATCTGAAAAAATCTCGGAAGGTGATTTTTTCGTTATTACAATACTTCCTTCGTCGATATTTGAAATAATAATATGTATAACAGATTTGATTTGACTGACTTTTCACTTTCATAATTTTTGACGTTGACAGTTGTGGAACTGTTTTTAAGTAATTTTCATTGTACTAGTCAACGATCACAGGTAATAATTTTGATTTGAGAGTGGTTGTTCTCATAGAGCTAGTAAAAGAGAAATAAACTCAATAGTAAATAATGATATAAGGGCATATAGAGGGTGATTCATAATTAGTGAATCAAACTGAAATGGTAGATTCTTTATGCCCAAAGAAGACAAAAAGTCTATATGAACATACTTACTTACCCAAACGGTTATCTAGATACAGGCTGTTGCTTGTTGCAAAAGGGAAATAATTGTTTCCAATAATTATTAATAATAATAAGGCACATCAAGTGCAGCAATAGATGTTTAGATACCTTTGACGGTATTCTCTAGCTGCACCCCGTGCGTTACCGTCACAATACCTATAAATGAACACTATATTACCATACCCCTCTGAAGTAAACCCCTCCATCAAGTAATTAACGTAGGTACAGTTTAACAATCAAAACAAATCGATTATTAGAACATTTACAAAACACAAATAACACAGTAATACTGATGAATATCTGTCAGATTTAATGCATATTTTGTTTTGACGGCACCCAAATTGGGCGCCAAATAATTCATTTAATGCATTGTACAAGAGTGATCAATTTTGTGTCTCGAGTTAATTTTGAGGTTAGCTATAAAAAAAAATCCACATAAAAAAGTCACTTATAGAAATTTGAAAACCCTACTACTGGCTTACTTGCGTCGCCCTGAGTCGATTGACACCAAAATCAGCCAATTCGGCCCACGGGTTCGCTCTCAAAGTGGCGCCAAGCAATCAAGCAAGCAAGCAATGAAAATTATTATGTCGGATAATTGGAAACAATTAGTTGCTTTTGCAACAAGCAACAGCCTGTATCTAGGCAATAGTTTGGTTAAGTACTATGCAAGACAAAAAAAACTGGTATGGTCTGTTGTGAATGTGACTGATTTAATATTTACAGTTGTTAGGTATTTGTAACTTAACTGTCAAATTGTTTAGAAGTTGCTATGGATATAAGAAACGTAATTGTTCAAAGCCTCGTTTTAGGTAATCAAATTATGCTAAAATATCTATCAAGAGTTGCACCAGGGTTTTTTAGTCTTACATAGTACATATGTTTATATAAACTTTTGGTCGTCTTTTGGCATGAGGAACCTACCATTTCAGTTTGATTCACTAATTATAAATAACCATGTATTTTAAATAAATTTATCTAAGCAGAAATTTATTTCAATGCAAAAATAATACCATACAGGCTTAAATAGTATTTGATCTACTCGAGCTGGTTAAATAAAATAGACTAGATAACATTAGAAAATGCAAAGAAAGAAGTGTAGGGTGTAGCAATATATTTTTTAACCTTTCTTTGCTTCTTCTTGTTTTTCCTGTTTTTTCTCTCAATTTCCAATCTCTACTATTATTATTAAAACGCTTTGTTTTTCGTTGATTGAGTATGCTTTGTTTACTTCCATATCTACTTTTATTTGATCTTTCAGAAACTATTTCACTTCTTTTCTCTTGGGATTCTCGAATTTTGTTCCTTTGATAACTATATCATTCTTGTTTTCATTTTTCCCCCTTTTCCAGTATTTCTTCTAGCTTATTAATCCTTCCGCTTAGCTGCTTTTTTTCATTTAGTCCTACTTCTTATCTTTTTCTCATCTTTTCTCTTAACTCTTTATTTTCATTTGTGTTTTCCTTTATTTCTTCCGTTAAAGCCTTTGTCATGTCTTTAACATCTTTTAGTTTTCCCATTTCTACGTCTGTCTCTTCCCTTGTCACTGTTTGTGGCTTGACAATTTTCCTGCTTTTGTTATCACTTCGTAATTGGGGTTTTCCGCTGCTATTCAAGTCTCTATCCCTTGTTGCGCCATTTGACATTAGGGTACTTCCTGCGCTTTCGTTTTCCCGCCAAACTGGTACATAACTTTTATAAAACTCACTGAGACGCAATGTGAGCTCTTAATAGCCCGTGGCTCTTTGCTCCTTTCCCGCCCGAAATTCAAACGCCGGCCGATCTAATCCGCCCGCTTTCACTCGCGCCTGCGCTTCGGGTACCTCTTATCAGTATTCTCTGGCTTCTGTTGTATATTCTTGCTTATTTCTCGGTTTTCGTGTTCCTCTTTTTACCCACTCGGATTCCAACCTACACTATTTCCTAACTTCCGTTTTAATCGCTTTTATAACACTTAAAATCACTTATCTCTTTCGTCACGTGACGCAGTCGGACTGACGAGTTCGCGTCGCCCGCGGTATTAAATTAGTTTCTTTAAATTATTACAGCTGCCAACTGTTTAAATCTTGTTAAGGATTCTGTTTACACCTTGCATGATAGTTGAATTACAATGCTACCTTGCTCGTTGGACACCCTGTATATTAGGGTTGTTAGTACTAAATTTAATTTCCAGTTATTAAGTTATTCTCACATCTAACTGATTACATTGTTGTCGCAATTTAAATAATTATATTTTATTTCTGTTAAGGTTTTTGATAAGAGTAAAAGGTCTACTGGTTGAAGCCTTTACGACTGCTTTGCTGTGAGCTAAGATTTATTATATAAGCAATAATAACCAATAAGTCAGTTTTCATAGAAGAAATAACCAGTAATGATTTTTGATTAATGCTATTTGATTGCCTTCTAGGTGCTACTGCAATATTACTATTGCCCAAATGAATTTTACACAGTAGACATAAACGCAATTACTACAAATGCAAGCGGTTATTTTAACCATTGAACAATTATCGAACGTTGGTACTGATTGAATTTGATCTGCTAAAGTTACATGCATTCATCTAAAAATCGATTATTGTAAATGAGTAGGTATCTATTGGCTGCTTAACATTCAACTGTCATCTGACTGATTGAAGCTGTTTAGAACAAATTTAGTTTAACTTTTATACAGGGACCGAGAATTGTAAAGGAAAATTTTAGACCGTGATAAGAGCTGAAAAATTAATCTTTATTTATTTATTAATTAACCTTCATCTGATTTTAATCAAGTTTCAAGAGGATGCCAATAGAAATATATCCGAATAAAAGCCGTAATCGAAGAGCCACGAAATTACCCCATGTATAGTTAAGAATTAAAAACTGGACTTAGTTGAACTGCAATGTTATTAATCAATAATAAATTATAATTTAATATTTATTCAAAAACAAACTCAACAACTGTAATGTATATCATGTCATTTTTCTACTCAGTCTTCTTCTAATTTAATAAACTGGTGTCATATTTCCCTAAGTTTCTGTATTCCACGAGAAAAAAATTCTTTTGTTTGCTGGCACACCCATTCCCGAACAATTTCAATGACTTCTTCATTACAACGATATATTTTTCTCCTAGAAACCCTTTTAAGCTTCCAAAAAAATAAAACAACTAATGCAGCAAGGTACAAAATGTATAGTAAATGCGACAGCTTAGTATATTTCAATTTTTCAATCGTAGTCAGCTTGTGAATAGCGAAATGGGGTCGAGCATTATCATGTAAGACACAGACAGAGAACTCCAGTTTATTTTTTAAGTTACCGCTACTGATATTTAATGCAAAAGGAATATCCGTCACTGTATTTCAACAATCGTTTTAAATAAGTGTATTTTACTCTGTCAAAATTCTCTTCTGTTGTCAATGTTTTTTGGAGGGTGAGAATGCGGTTCACCTCGGCACCTTTGTAGCCATTTTTAAACGCTATACCTATTCTGTAAACTCTTATGTCTGAAAGTGATTGCGCATCAAACTGTCTTTTAACTCTTACACAAATTTCTTATGGTTTGGTATCTTTGTTGATAAGAAATTTACTATTAATGCCTTGTTCGACGCTTAAATGCACTTCAGTCATGCTTGCCAATTGAATCAAAATGAATTGTGAAACGGTAACGACTAAATGAAGTTACGACTTGTTTCAGAGCATTAATTAATGTATACAACTTATGTGCATGTCTTTGTCTTTTGGCGCGCAATTCAAATTATAATTCATATTTAAACGCTCCTGGTAATTGGAAAATGTGAACGGGATTTATACAATCAACTTTGTTGTGATTTTATTTCACATGGAAGTAAGCACATTTGCAAATTTTGTATAAATACACCCTTTAACATATCTCAAAAAGAGTTTAAGAAAGTGAGATTATCAGAACCAGGAGGCAGTTAGCACCAAATAAGTTACTAAGAGTATGAGATGGTACGGACATGTCTATGGAATGGGAGATGAGAGATGGCCAAAGAATTTACACCAGTGAACACCCTTCCAGCAAAGAAAAGGGAAAATGCTTTCTACAACTTGAAAACATGTAATAAGTAGCACAATGTGGAACCCAGAGGGGAATATGGAGAGATAGAATTAACTGAAAGCTAGGATGCGAAACACACAACATACAAAAGTCTGGAAACGGCTGAATATTGCGAAAAATACGCTTTGGATTGGGAAACGAAAAAACACGCACTTGGTATTTTTCTTAAATCTATCAAATGATACCAAACAGACCCCCTACCCCCACGTTTGATTGCAGATTGAAAAATTTTTTACTCTTGATAGATGACGCTAAAATTGCAAAAACTGAAATTTTTCGCTGTTTTCGAGAAACTGTGGTGAGAGGCGAGGCGACTCACCTAAATCCAGCACCCCGAAGGGAACAGAAAACTACTACGTCCACGTCGTTGTTCCTGGGTTACGCTAATGTAGTTTTATCAAAATGTGATTTGATCAACAACATCCACTTCGGGTATGCCCGGGTATCATCGGATTCCTTAGAAAGCACTTTGGGTATCATAGGACTACCTCCGACGTCCGGAGAATCGTCTGGCACGTTCGAAACCACTCAGGCAGGGTATGGTGGATCCCTACCTATCATCGGGTATCTTCCTAACTACTTCTTATACGATTGGATACCTTCGAAATCGCTTCAGGTATCCTAGAGAACCTGAACCACTCGTTAGTTTTTCGATCCGATGTACGTTTCTCGAAAATAGCGAAACATTTCAGTTTTTGCGATTTCAGCGCTATCTAAGTTAAAAAAAAATTCAGACGAAACTTAAGTTGTTTTTAGCGTAGAACGCGAATCTGCAATCAAAAGTGGGGGTTCTTATTTAAGATTTTTAAGTTAACTCCCGCCCCACCCACAGGATGGTGGTGAGGGGTCAATGTTGCTATCATTTTATAGCTTTTTAAAAAATATCAAATTATGGTTTCTTCGTTTCCCGATCCAACGCGTATTTTTCGAGATATTAAGCCTTTTCCTGACTTTTAGGAAACCCGGTATATCTATGTACATATTATATAAGTTACTAATAAAAAAATTATATTATATCGACTAAATTCTAGTTTGTTAACAGATCATTTCTTACTAATTAATTAAGTATAAATAAATATAAGCACTGTATACGAGGGTCAAGCTAAAATTATTGAGAATAAAGAAAACGGTTAATATTTTTTAAGGTTTTACTTTAAATCAGCTCAAAATAATTCCAATCAGCAATAATACACTTAAGAGTTCTTTCATTTTACTGCTTCAATCGTCTTCTTTCGAAAGACCTTCGAAATAATCGTGAACTACGGTATCAATCTCTTCCTCAGGCGAAGACCTTCTACCCTGCAAATAGCCTATAAAATAGTCAATAGCGGCACATTGCTAAATCTTGTGAGCACGGCGGGTATTCTATTTCTTTTATCCATCCATCCAATGGCGCTACAGCCCGAGTCGGGCCTTGGCCTCCTCAATTTTCCGCTTCCAACTATCACGATCATTTGCGGCTCTTTCCAATTGGGTAGTGCTAACATGGATTGAGCATCTTGTTTTACTTTGTCTTCCTGCTGGTCTTCCTATCGGTCGTTTGCCTTCTATTTTCTTTTCCATAACTTACTTGGTCACTCTTGTTTCGTCCATTCGTTGAACATGTCCGGCCCCTTTCAGCCTTTGTAATCTTATGTATGTAGCGGCATCAACTTCTGCATAGAGCCGGGCTAGTTGATGGTTGTATTTGCTTCGCCATTTGCCATTTTTGTTAGTTCGTCCAAAGATTTTGCGCAATATTTTCCTCTCAAAGGCATTTATTGTCGATTCTGCTTTTTGTGACATTACCCACGTCTCGCTTCCATAAAATAGTATTGGGCGTATTATGGTTTTGTATAGTCGCAGCTTTGTGTTTCTATAGATATTGTTTGATTTCATTATTCTTAACATGTGAAAGTATGCTTTGTTTGCATTGATTACTCTTCTTTGTATCTCTCTTGCTTCACCATGTTTGTTCGAGATTGTGGATCCTAGATACGTAAACTCATTTACTACCTCAAAGTTTTGGTCCCCTATGGTTAGATTCTGCCTATTTGCCCGATTGCTCCTTGATTGTATTAGAACCTTTGTCTTATTTTCATTTACTTCTAAACCTATGCCTTCTGCTGCCTTTTGAGAAAATGGTTAATCAGAAAAATAACGAAATTTTATTCAAACGAAAATTAATGATTAATTTTAGATCTTTTAACAACATGAAAGCTAATCTCAATAACAACAAAACACGATTTGTTTACCGGTTTCACGACAACTAGATCAGACATTAAAATCGAGCAGAAATTTCAAGGCCGCTTTTTCTCAAAACTTGTTACGGTATTAATTCATCAGATCGACATAGGTCGTATTGATTGTCCAAAATCGGGTACAAACTACAGGGTTCGCCGACTTTCCCTAGAAATCACAGATTTTAATGTGTCGGAGCAGATGACATCGCTCCAGTTACCTTCAGGCTAGCTTAATTGGTTGGGGTGGGATTCGAATACTCAAAAGGGAAAACCGACGGAGTACTTGACGTAGTACTTACCCTATGGCTTGCGTAAAAGAATTGCCAAAAAACGCCACTTGCTTTTAAAAGGGGTTGCTTGCGTGAATAAAGCAAGAACTTCACGAAGCTATGAGGAGGTCCCCCCAGGTCCACGGTTGTCCTCGCCTCACTGTCCAAGCCTCCACCGAGTCTTCAGAATAAACACCGAGAGTGGCCATAAACAAACGACTTACCTTAAGGCACACCCTTGCTAAATAGAGACAAAAGAACACCAACACTAGCCCAGAGCTTGGGGCTTGCTTATCAAAAAGGCGTACTTTCAGCTTTACATTGCAAATTACACTCGGCCTTTGCCACACTGGATCAAATGATGACCCAGAAGGGGTTCAGAACTCAACAAATAATCAAATTGACGTTAATGAATTTATTATTTAAAGAATTAAAGTTTACACGAATCTTTACATTGATAATAATCACCCGGAGGCGAATCCAAACTTAGTAAAAAGAAACGGCACACCCTACATGAATATAAAAGGGGCTCCCAAGCAAAGTTACCTTATTGTCTAAGTATGTTGTTACACACTGAACAAAACGAAATAGATAACAGGGGTGAAGCCCTTGGTTAACAACAAACAAATCAAATCATAGGCTTAAGCTTAAGTGAACGTGCGCAATCTTTACGAACTCACGGAAAACACACAACAAATATAGTCGCACCTTAATTAGGCACAAGAACACAATTGGTGTAATACATAGCTCCTACCTGATAGATGTAAGCACGTCGTTAGTTTCTGCTATAAACTCGTCCTCGGGGAAGCTTGGCAGGGCGTTGCAGAGAAAGGGCCGGAGCCGGGCCTGATGGTTGCTTAGCGCTGAGCGGCGCCTAAAATGATGCGGGCCCCTCACTGGGAAGAACCGGAGCGATAGAGTTGGTTTATTCCAGTCTTCGGAATGGCAGGACGTAATCGGAATTTGCAAAGAATGCAACCAGGGCAATACAACAATGACACGCGGTGGGCCTCCCGTCGATTTCGATAAACTCAGCGTCGGTAATTCAAAAAATGCAGTACGCAAGAGGTTTTTCCCCACAAAGGTACGGGAAACCGTTAATCACAAGCTTAAAAATGTCCTCTCTAATTGTATCTGCAAATGGTGCAACTATCTTCCCCTGGGAAGTAAAACAACTTAAGGAGACCACTCGGCTATTTACCAACACTGAATTATTACGATAAACTCAATTGCCTACCGCGCGCGTACTTTTTAACACCCAACAAGGGTAAAACAGTCGTGCAAAGGTCTAAGCTGAACTGCACGAATTTTAATTAAAGCTTGAAGAACCCGAAAACTGATTTAAAATCACAGATCGATGCAGCCCTCGAATTTTCATTAACACAAATCGAGGCAGCCCTCAGCGGCAAAACAATGCCCGCCGAGGGCTGAAGAAAACCCAAACGTGTTACCACTACAATAGTCGGGAATGAAGTCCCGCTTGCTTCGGCCTCCGCGTGAAAAACACAACGGAAGAAAACTTCGAACTCCGAAACCATTATTTTCATATGCACAGTTAACTAAGGGTTTATCAAACTTTATTTCAATAGTCCCAAACCCGACGCAGAGCGTGGGCAAGATTCTAGAAGAAATTTCTTGCTGTTGCAATGAATCCCAGGGTGTCGAATTACAAAGATTACTTTTCAAGAACTTTTAGACGTTGTTGGCAGGAAACACTAAATTTCAAGGCCTAATTTCGTTATTGCTTCAGACAAAATACCTGCTCGAAATTTATTTTCACAGGCTGGAATACAGCGGGCAGTGAGTAAGTTAAAAGAGCTGGAATTCGAAACGGTCTTATCGCGAAAAGGAGAACAAAGAATGACTTTGCTTACACTTCGGGGAAATAGAATTTAACCAGCAACAACTGTGATAACTACGTGGCCGTCGAACTTAATAACAGGAAATATTAAGCTACGCTGCCTAAATGTATTGTTGCTAAATGCAAACCGTTTGTTTCGAATTTAAAAAGAGAACGCTTACGGGACGAATTCTACGGATTGTGAACGCATTATTGTTTGGGTCAAAAGAAATTTAAAATGTAGCTTTAAGATCCAGGGTTAAACTTTAGACAGGGCCGTCTTCCAAAATTTATCAAGACAAAAAACCTATTAAAGTGGCATCAACTCAACGTAATTTTGAGCAAAACGAAAGAGGTCGAAAATAATCTAACAAACTTATGACCCATACGTTATTAGGCAATGCATTTTCATAATGTAACATAGTTCTTTTCCCTGGAACTCATTCCAACATTTCAAGCAAACCTTTTTTTATGTACCATTTTGCTATAACTGTCTTTTATCCATATATATTAATTGCATTATTCAGCCCCGTTTTTATAAAGAATACCGCTTACATACATTTTTCATAGCTGGCCGCTTCTTGGACATTGTTGGAGTTTCTTCATCTTCTTGAATCCATACACGACTCTCTTGGTCGAAAAAGGGCCAATTATAAAACGCTCTGTTTTTCAGGAATCAGAAAGCCTGTGCTCTACAAAACGATTGATATTATTTTAAATGTCGGTGATCGTATAAGAGCTTAAACCTTTTTTAAGTAAAAAACTAGCTTTGGTTAATTCCATGTATTCACTGCTAATGTCATTTAAAAAAAATAACAAGTTGGGCTCCAACTAACGTAACTTCAACAACTAGACTTCAAATAGCAGATAGAGAGCTGCTCTAAATAATATTGTACGATTTGTTGTTTTTCTCAATAATTATATCTTGGCCCTCGTAATATTCCCATAGGATTTTATTTTACTAATATCTTATTATATTTCTATTTTAATATGGCCCTTTTCTTCGTAAAATAATGCTGACCATATTGCTTCTCTAATTATCCCATATCAGAAGAATTATTCTAATAATTAAGAGTCCTAGACACTTAAATGGTTGGATCATAATGTTTTCTTGTGATTTATTAAGAATACGCTGATGTAAGAAGTAAATATGGCGAAATAAAATCAACTTATTATTGGTTGTAGATTCTATGATCAGAATTATTTTATATCTTTTAGAATTACCCTGTGTGAGTATACGATATATAGGGTGTGTAAAAACTAGGGTACAAGCTTCACACAACGTTATTTCTCAGACAAAAATAAAGAAAAAGTCTTATTTCAAGGATGCGTTCAAAGTGATGGCTACTTTTTTCCCCACATGCAACGGCCTTCAGTTGAATGGAAGTTTGAACATTTTGTAACATCTGAGGCGCTGAGGCTGAATCGCATTTCAAATTCTTTGCTTGGTGTCTGGTGATGTTTGATGCACTATGTTTTTATAAAATCCCAAGCAAAATAATTCAAGATATTGAGATCTGGAGATATTGGGGGCATTCTATAGGTCCACCACGACCTATCTACTGCTGGTGGTACTTGTCATTTAACCATCTTCTAAATTCATGACTATAATAGGTTGGTACTTATTATATTGACCCTTATGCCTGGTGGTACATCTTCAAACAAACCTAGAAGTATTTCATTAAAAAAAAATTGCAGAAGACTTCCGCATTTAATCTATCTGGTAAGCCACGTCTGCCAACTAGTTATTCTCGTTCCAATAGTTCCCAACCAAAAATTTAATGAAAATGATTTGGATGGCCACATGGTCGTCTATTATAGGGATTTTCATCCCTACGTGCAAATTGTGGCTATTGGACTTCATCCCTAGTGAATGCTGGTTTATCTCTATACAGAATGTTGTTGTGGAAGTTTGGTTGTTTTTGGATTCTAGCCAATAACCAAATTCAAAAATATATTCTATGCAAATAATTTCCAGGTAGCAATGGCCTGTACTATACAAAACCTGTAAGGGTACTGGTTAGTGTTTTTAGAACTTGTTAAGTAATCTTTCGATTCCTCTAGTGCTGCACAAGAATATTTGGCGACAGAATTTTAATTTTTTCCCTTGATCAGCAATTCGTGGTCACCCGTATCCTGTCTCACTGGTATTACTTTTCCAGTTTCCCTTCATCGTCGATCTAACGCTTTTGGGAGGTTGACAACAATTAAGGAATCTTCTGTCATACCTAGCACGACAAACGTTAGCACATCCTTCTCTTCGAAAACTTCGACAACCATTTGCATCTCACCATATTCCACATACGTAAACTTCGAACTTATTAATAATTAGTATTACTAGTAAAGGATTATGTGATTATTATAGCCAATTTATTATCTGTCATTGCATCAAGACACTCTAAACACTATCAGTATTAATTTTCAATATTGTCATAGGTATTTTTACACAAATAAAGACGTTTAGAAAAATTAGATGATTTAAAATGATCAAACTATTAACTTTTTTATTTTTAAACCATCAATTATAATAAATTCTTGTCGTTATCATTTCATGTAGACATCAAGTTTTCGAAAAAGCAGCTTTTAGTTGGAAGGCTTCGTGTAAGTTCACAGCTTTTTTGCCAAAAGATTTTTTTCTATATTTTTGTCTAAGGAATAATGCAATGTGAAGCTTGTATGGAGGTTTTTGTACCGTTAGTTTAATTGAATTATATTGTCACAAAATATAAGAACAGCGCTAATGATTTTGTGCTGGAATAGCATAACAAATTGAGAATATTTTATCAAATAATATTCTTATATAATACTACAAGTAATCAAAGTTATGTCGATTATTTCTGGAGTAATAGGTATAACGAAGATCCATTGCGATTGGGTACAAACTGACGAGTTGAAAACAAAGTGATATCGCCCCAAAAATAGTCTATCTAACTTTCACTGCAAATAGTATTCGGTGGACTATTCAGTAAACCAAACTCATTATACAACTAAGAACGCTTATGCATTCTCGGTATTATTCTACGGAGCAGAGGCCCGAACTCTAAACATCAAGACAATAAGAAGAATAGACGCATTTGAAATATGGACATTTCGGCGAAGCTGGCGCATTCGCTGGGTAGATGAATGAGCATCAAAGAGGTTCTAGAAAAAAAATGCAGAAAACAGCAGAATGTGTTAGTACAACAAAAAGTCGCAAACTTCAATATTTAGATGATATAATGAGGAATCCTAAATACCGTTTATTACAACTCCTGTTCAACGGTCGCCACCCTCCAGGTAGCAGACGTATATCCTGGTTGAAAAAGTCTAAGGGTTTGGTACGAGTTCACATCCAGCAGTTGTAGCCCAGCTGATGATCGCGAACACTCCTCTGAGAAGACTGCGCAATTAAAAAAGAAGAACACAAAGGCTTAAAACCTAGTTATAGCTGTTAGAAAATCGTTTTCCAAACATGCCCAGTACATATTTTTATTTGTTCCTAAGTCACTTAAGTACTTGTACAATATTCGCTGCAATTCAGTACTAGTACAATAACCACTACAATTAATTTTGATTAGCCATGAAATGCAAAGCCTGACGTTTTTATTGGTCCACTTTTAGCAGCTGACATGTGAACTAAATAGTTCCTAAAATTATTTTATGCCATGTTCAAAACGAATCCTTTGGATTTTTTCTCTATGTATGTATGCTCTTGCGCGATGAATCGCAATTAACAATATCATAATATAATAACTACATCGTCCTCTCTCATTATGCGCACTAACTTTCAACAATAAACTATGTTTATTATTTCAATTTTGAATTATTTGTAAATGCCAGTTTTTAGCAACCCTATTGCTGTAAGTCTTACCAAATTAATGTACACATAACTTAGAACTATCTGTAATGTTCATAGACAATGTCCTACGTTACGTAATAGAATTTGTTTCTTTTTGCAGGCATCTCCGTGGCCTCAAGTGTGTTTACAATTACTGCCATGGCGGTGGACCGGTACTTGGCCATAACCCAGCCGTTTGGATTTTGCCGGTGGTTCAATAAGAAGACAACCATTATTGTGATAATAGTATTATGGCTAACTTCGATGGTGGTTTTTGCACCGCTACTCTTTATTGGGCGAATAAACGAAGACGTTCTGGAGAACGTCACCCTCGTGTTTTGCCAAGAAGAATGGGCCAATTTCTACTTGACGAGGGAAGTTTTCGGCATCATCTGCTACGTTGTGATGTTTGCAGTGCCTGGTAAGTTGTCTCCATAGATAATGGGTTTCTCTCGAAAGAGGAGATCCAAGATGAGGGTCCATTTTTCTATATTTTCTTTGGTTGCCGTGATTCATTATAAAACCACTGAAATTGTCCCACCCTGTACACCCTCTTCTTTGTGGTTCTTCAGCAATTACTTTACCACTCATTTATTTCGGGAGCTCGGTTTGCTGCAGCCAGCATAATCACACTGACCGCTTGGAATGCCCGCATATCAGCACTATGTTATCTATTCTGATTTTACCTGTTATAGTAGAGTGCAAAACGAGCTCTAACTTGACGTTCGTGGGACACAAGAGGTAAACAAGATAAGAAGGTCCAAGCGCGTTATTGACATTTCTGCACAGTGTTGGGATGCAATGGTTTTTTCTATCCGGTCTTTGGGACGCCCGCTCCTAGACACATTAATTTAGATTACGGAATCTGTTAAACCGGTGCTTTCAGTGTGGAGCACAGAACGCCTATAATATGGAATTTCACATTCAAAGGTGACAATATATAGAAATTTGTATCCGAATCTTCCAAGATGACAAAAAAATACATTCAGTACCCATCTTCGAACTTCTGACTTTAAGCTCGTAATCGCAATTCTATACCATTACACCATGGTGCCTTGTAGTTACGCGACCGCTTAATGGCTGTTTCTGGAACGAAAAATACAAATAAACAATACGTAAAATGAAAAACCAACCAAGCTCGCCCAAAAACTCTTCAGTTCTTTGCATCAATATTCCACATGAAGTGGTGCATAAATCGTCCTGATAGATCATATTTTCGAGATAGCGTCTTTACATCCGACAGGCGGGACACCTTCACTAAACTGCATTTTTTGACATCCTTTAACACCAAACCGGTTGCTGTGTTTACATGCAGTTTCATGAGAACTCTCATATAATTTTGGTCGGGTCGCGACTGATTAAACGGTTGCGGAAAAAAATTATATTAGTAAAAAATATTGGATCCGAAGGTAATGCTTCAACAGATCGTGACGAAGTAAAAAGTACAATTTTCGAATTCGAGTGTCATTATTATCCTGTTTACTGCTTGTTATTTAGAATCTATTGCAGCTCGGTGATACTCTAACAAACAAGAATAATCACTAAATCAATAAAAACTTAAAATTATATTTCACATACAAGTATTGTTTGCAAATATTGTCCCATTTTCGATAGCATTAAATTGATGCCTCTGTTACTATTAGAGCTTAAGAAAAAGACATCTTTAGGTTTCTAAACTCTAGTAAAAAAATATTTTAAATGTACATTTTTATTCAATGTCACAGTTCATCTGTTTTTCAAAATATCAGAAAAGCTAGGGATTCCTCGTGTACTTTTTTGTGTAGGTTAATATAATCTAGTCAGAATTACAATGAGTATCTATAGTTTTCTAGTTAACTCATAGTTGGCTCTGAACCATCACACCTCATACGTATTTATGTATACAAATATATACTTACAGTTTACTTTAATATGACAGAAATTATAATTTCTCTCATCGGAACCTTTAGTTTATCTCAAAACTTTGTACGGAGCACACTAAATCGTGGAGAGTTACACCTGTATCACAGTCAACACGTCCAAGCATTACAATCGGAAGATCCACATACTGTTAAACAATGGCGATTTCAACATCGTTTTAGTGTGCATACTTGGGCTGGTACCTTAAACAGAGAACTGATGGAATTATGAGTTTTGCCACACAGACTAAATACAGCATCTACACTAATTAACCTATCTAGATGAAACGCTTTTTAAGAAGATGGAACTCTCAAATGTGGCTCACTACGGAAGACACATCATTTAATGGCTGCACAGAAACTGGGGAAGAAACACTGGCAGTTCTGCTACATACACTTTTCCCAGCCGGTATACCATTACAGAGAGATAACACCAGTGATGACAGTGTAGAAATACCTCTACGCAAAGCCACACAAGAGAAACGGAAGACAGCACATTAAGATATAAACATAACTAAACTTAAATGGGCATTACATAGTTTTGAACTATTTAAAGTTAATGTCGGAGACGGGATTCACCCAGCTCTACTCACTCAGGGCTGGGATGAACTATCCACCCGTCTATATGCGCTGCTAAGGGCAAGTCTGACCCTAGGTCATATACCAGCAAGCTGGAGAAAAGTGAGAGGGGCATTTATACCAAATCCAGAAT
The DNA here is from genome assembly GCA_940337035.1 of Agriotes lineatus. Taxonomy (NCBI): domain Eukaryota; kingdom Metazoa; phylum Arthropoda; class Insecta; order Coleoptera; family Elateridae; genus Agriotes; species Agriotes lineatus. The sequence goes on along the minus strand of CALNHX010004676.1, from coordinate 22,181 downwards.
AGGAAAGCTGTGCCCAGGCTAAATCTTACCGACCAATAAGTCTAACATCATTTATTATGAAGACATTAGAAAAGTTAATTGACAGGTATATAAGCGACAAAGTACTGGTAATTTCTCTATTACACAGACATCAATATGCCTACCAATCAGGAAAATCCTGCCAACTGGCTATACATGAATTAGTCAGTAAGGGAGAAAATACAATCCCAAGACTTCGGCCTAGGAGCCTTTCTGGATATCGAAGGTGCTTTTGACAACACCTCGTTCGACTCAATTCATCTAGCCTTGTACAACTGGGGTATAAATGACACCCTGAGCTTAGACGCAGAGTTATAACTACTTCTCTTCACAAAATAACCGTGAAAGTATGGGTGACCAGAGGGTGCCCGCACGGAGAGGTATTGTTGCTACGCGTACGACATCACCATCTACATACACGGAAAATTTGAGGGCGTAGTATTCGAAAGAATGCAGTTGGCCCTCAACACTGCGGAAGGGTGGTGTGAAGCTAAAGGACTATCGGTAAGCCCGGAAAAGACCACGCTTCTGACAATCAAAAGGAGGAAAATAATCAAGTATAGGAACTTAATACTATACGGGAAGGCGTTACATATGGTGGAGAAGGTCAAATATTTGGGTGTGATTTTAGACATCAAACTGTCATTCGAACACCATATGGAACATGTTACAAGCAAAGGCTACAGAGCATTCTGGACCTACAGAAAAATATTTGGAAACACATGGGGACTGTCACCAAAAATGGTAAACCGGCTCTTCACAAGAGTCATCATACCGCCGATAACATATACAGCTTTGGTATGGTGGCACAAGGCAAGTAGCATTAAAAATATAAACCGGTTTAACAAAATACAAAGAATGGCCTATATTGGTATAACAAGGGCCATATCAACAACTCGGACAGCCGCAAACGTTCCCCATTACACCTAAGGGTAGAGGCGGAAGCGAGGCTAGGAGCATATAGGCTCAAAACACAAGAGTATTATCGTTACCCTAGACATCGGGGATACTATACCGAAATTTTTAATCGATTACGAGAAAACCTCATCTTGCAGATGAAGTCGGACAAAATAAAGACACCTAACCAGTTGCAAAAACCGTTCGAAGTATATCTACCAGAACGGAAAGCGTGGAACGAAGAAGAAGTCTTAATCAAACTAAAGGAAGAAGTCTGTTACACAGACGGATCAAGAACAGAAAATGGATCAGGTCTGGATATTTATGGCACGGGACCAGGAAATGTAATAAGCATAGATCTGGAACAATATGCAACTGTATTCCAGACTGAGCAATTCTAACCTGCGCCCAATGAATAGTGCAGAGATTCTACAAAGGTAGGAGAATACATATTCTGACAGATAATCAAGCAGCATTAAAAGCGCTGTCATCCAACCAGTTTATCTCAGAACTAGCATATGAATGCCACAGAAAACTGGTTAAACTGGGAAAATACAACAAATTGAGCTTGCTGTCGCATCCATGTTACCAGGGAATAATAGACAACAAAAGCAGATAAATTAGCAGTCAGCCAGCACAATCCAGCTGATAGAACCAGAGCCTGTACCATAGCTTATAGCATAATCAGGGAGCAAACTAGAAGCTGGTTACGAGATAATCATTGCAATTCTGGTACGACTACCCTAAGGCAAGGCACTTTAGAAACTTCAAAGGGGAACAGTTCAAGAAAGCGATTCTTGCACTCCTGGAAAATGGAAGGGAGAACATAAAACCCATAACAAGGATAACCAATGAACCTTTTATATAAACATACATATGCTCACAATAGGGGTGACAACAAACACATACTGCAGATTGTGTGAAGAGGAGGACGAGGTTCCAATTTACTGGTTATGTCGGTGGGAGGAACTCAAAATTCGACGACAAAAACACTTTTTTACAGTGTTAATGTCCTAATAGACCGAATCTTCAATGTATCTTTCGGCCACTGAGTTCGAGCGCCCTCCACCATGTTGTTTGAGTGCCGTGATGTCGCTTCAACCATTCATTAAATGCGTGGCTGAAGAACATCTTAAGGAATCACCGATATAGCATTGTGGGTATTGTAAGTTCAAATATGAAGCAACTTTTGAGGGCTTGTTGGCATCAATACTTTACCAAAAAAAAGTATTGATGCCAACACGCTGCACACGGGTGCTGTGGAAAGCCAATTAACCTGCCATCTGGTGGGTCAAAATGAACAGTGCCCATTTTCGAAAATTTAGTTTTTATTACACATTATGTAATTTGCCTTTTTTGGAAATAAATGCTCATTATTATTATTATTATCCTTACAGTTCAAAGAGAACCTACGATGCGGGACATGTGCATTGTGCAGGTCTCAAAAATATATACTTTTTAAAGCTCGGCGGCGTTAACGTGCGATCTTTCTTCAATGATTGTGAAACTGCCTGATTTATTAGTTCTAGTATGTGATATCGAAACAAGCAAGTAAGATCTATTGTCCTGAATGTCGTCAATTCGCATGTTGACTAGCTCGTGACACCGACAGGCTTCAAAAATTCCCATCACTAGCGCTATCTAAAAAAAATCTGGTATGATACACGTACACAATTTCCTTTTACAGTGATCTTATAATTAGTCAAAACTTTAATTTTGAATTTTCAAGCATTTGTAAAAAATTTTCAAAAATTACAAATTCTACAGAAACCATATAAAATAGAACGTTTGTCTAAGAGACAAATTTTCTCTAAAATGTTAAGCTGAATTCAAAAATCTAATAATATAACAGGTGTTCTGTTTAAAATTTGAGTTAATAAAAAAATAGTAAAAAAACAAAAGAAACCCATTTTAGAGGTATTCAATACACATTCAAAATGTTAGAAAAATGTAATGTTTGAAAAAAATCGTTAGAGCCCTTTTTGAAAAAATCGAAAAACTGAAAAATCAAAAGAGTAAACACCATACTTCCGGTTATTCGATTTTCTTCAAAAGCTTGCTGTTTCATCTACATAGTACACAAAACTTATATATGAAGTTTCAACGCCATACCTCTTTTCCTTTTTGAGATATTTTTTTCACAGGCTGACAGACAGACACACACACACACTCACACACACAGACAGACCAATGAACAAAAAAACTTGTGTTCTGGGTTCAGGGGACTCTAAAACGTAAGGATCTGTTGAAAACTCAATTTCGAATTTTTGGGGTGAATCCAATACTTCCTTTATCGTAAAAGGAAGTAAAAAAGAAATGCAAAATCTCTATAAACAAAAACGTATACCTAAACAGTATGTTAGATGTGGCTGTCAAGTTTTATATTAGTATATAAAGCATAATTCATTCATGAAAACTTTAGGTTTCAGTTAGAAGTAGTGGGCCGGGGTCGGTAGCTCAGTTGTTAAGCATTCTGACTACTGATCTAAGGTCGCGAGTTCGATCCCCGGTCCCGGTGAGGTTTTTAAATATTTAAAAAATGCGGATGAAGTCTCTACAGAATGTCTTCATTCGGAAGTGATGTAAAACTGTGGTAGCATGTAGAACATCCCTTGCTAGGGTTGGAACTTCTTAGTCTCGGCAAAATTCTAAGTAGGACTAACGTACTTGGTACTCTGCATGCCTAGACCTTGTCCACGTGATTGGCAAAAAGCGCCTATGAAGGCCTACTTGCTTAACATCAATCTCCCCACAACAAATACTAACTATTAAGTACTAACTAACTAGAAATGGTGGATTTTTAGGAGATAAGTAAGTTAATTACCTTTGCAATTAGATGTCAGCATTTCGTAAGAATTATTCGATCTGCTCCTTGTCCAAAACTTTGGCGTTTTTTGGTTTGTATGTCCTCGACTCGCTTTTCAGGTAGGCTATCAGATTTCCATATTTCGATATGTCCCCATTATTGTGGGCCTTCAAAGTTGACTTTAGCACGGAATAGAAATTTTAGAATTAGAAAATAAGCTAACATTACATCTTCGTTAATACCAGACAAATTTCTTCCTTGTGTCCACGTGTTGAATTGCTACAGTTTCTTTTTGTAGACGCCCTTTGATTTCTTTGGCAACAAATTCAAACGGGCAAGTTTGGCTTCTTATTAACATAACTATTTAAATCGACTTAAACAAAGTAAAAGCACATGTGTCAAAATATGAGGTTAAAACTGTAATGGGCCGATTCGTCTTACCCTATATTGAGATGGTTTAATGCTCGCAATTTAGTTCTGTATGCATAGAGAAATATTGAACAAAGTCAATTAAAGCACAGACCTGAAATATTTTATTTAACTGCAAGCTAGACCGTAGTTGAAGTTATTAAATGCATTGGAAATGAGATGCAAGAAACATAATTAGAAGGCTAAAGGCTGGCATAAGAAAAGCAGATTTCGGAAGGGTTAAATTTAAAGTTTGAGTAAAAGAAAGATTTAAGATGGCTAATATAATATAAGTAATATGATAGGTTTGAGCATATTTGAAGCTGGACCAAATGAAGGCAAATAATACCAAAGGTTGGTTATGTGCATAATGAATATGAGCTTAGAGTTATTAATAAACGTACAGGCCAGTGAAAAGCAAGCAGGCTGAAGGGTAGATGGAAATCAAAGCAAGATAAGATAGAATTTGCAAAGAGCAATACAGAACGAGGGCAACTGAAATGAAGAATAATTAGTGACGTGGTTAAAATTGAACTCAAGTGCCAGTTCAATTTAAAACTAAGTGTTCATAGCAAAGCTATAATAAATAACATGTTATATGACAAGAAAGGACAATTTTTATGTATAAGAAATAAAGATAATTTCTAGTTTTAAGCGAGAAACATGTTAATCAAATTTTATTCTTTTATGTGAAATTTTATACAAAACTTATTTTCTTTGAACAATATTAGATCGCGGTTACTAGGTAACGCGATGCTCTTTTGTTAAAAAAAAGAAAAAAATCCTATAATGTCAACTTGTGGACAAATGATGCTTCTGATTTTTGGTGTTTTTATATAATAAAAGTAATTTGCAAAGTCTAAAAAGTGTACAAAGTTATTCTATAAGTCACCGGGCATAAGTGGAAGTGTTATTAAAAGTTTCTCCACCGAAAAAGTTTATAAAATTGTGCAAGCCAAGATCGACAACCTGGAAATTTCAAACTGCGATACCAGTACATTCCAACATCGAAAGCCAGGAATCTCCAGTCCTTCAGGTCGCGAAGAGGTGTAACAACATCCTAGAAGAAGATTTGGTGCCAAGGAAGCGACTTTCAGCCAGTAAGAGCTTTGGCGTCACCCGCGGCAGCTCCAGAGGAAAGGTCGCCGATATTTTAGAAGGTACGATTTGGCAGGTTTGTATATGATTGGAGTCCGGAAAGACAGTAGACTTCGAGAACACACCTTGCTGAAGAGATTCATCGTGTTTCCGAGCATCCAGATACGTCGAAGTTCCAGAAAATCCCGTAGCGTCACTAGAAAATGCGGAGATGAGGCAGTAGCCAAAGTATGTAAGGACAAATTAGGAATAATACTACCCCCTTACGCCATTGATATCAGCCACAGGCTTAAAGGAAGAGAAGGTGCTCATCGCCCCATAATAGTGAAATTCGTACAGAGAAGTGTGAAAAAGCAAGTGTTCGATAACAAGCGCAAGTTAAAGGGAACAAAAATTATAATACGCGAAGATCTCACTTGGAAGAGAGCCGAACTTTATAAAGCTGCTGCAAAAAAACTGGGATTCCAGGCAGTGTGGACAAATGATAGCATGATTTATGTTAAAGTCAAAGGTGAAGTGCATAAAATAAATTCCCACAACGATTTAACCAATCTTCTTATCTAATATGTTTCGTGCAGTGCGCGCAGCATATGGAACTTTTTTCAGTTCGCGCGTTTCGCGACAACGTCGCTGCGAGTTTTCTGAAAAGTTTATTTTCATTTTTCTTGTTTTTTTTTTAACTATCTAAATGAACCGCATACGTATTACTCATATTAATATTAGATCGCTAGTGCACAAATTCCACGAATTTAAAACTTTTATTGTTGAAAACAAATACGACATTGTGGCCGTTAGCGAAACCTGGCTGAACGATTGCGTAAGTAATAATTCTATTCTTATTAATGGGTACAGTATAGAACGATTTGATCGCTGTGAAAGAGGAGGAGGTGTGTGTGTCTATATTAAGAACTCATTTAATTACTCTAAAATTGATATCTACAATGCAAATACAGAGCAAATTTGGTTATTAATAAAAATTGGCAAAATATCTCTTGCATTTGGAGCAGTATATAAACCACCAAAACAGAACTACAAAGTGTTTTGTGATGAATTTGAACAGGCATGTGCGCAGCTATCTTGTGTGTCTGATAAACTTTTATGCTTGGGAGATTTTAATATTAACCTATTGGAACCTAATGAAATTGATGTCGTTTATTATAAATCTTTACTTGAATCTTTAGAACTAGAACAAATTGTCACTGAACCTACTCGTATAAATGCACTTTTGGACCACATCCTAACTTCGGATAAAACTTTAATTTCAGAATGCACAATTGGCGGTCACAAATTTGCTGATCATGAAACTATTTGTTGTAGTTTGACGATAAAGCGTCGTAACGAAGAAAATTGTTTTAAAACTTTTAGATGTTTCAATAATTTTGATTTTACTTCGTTTACTAGTGACATTCAACAAGTTGCTTGGCAGAATGTCTTTTACATGGATAATCTTGACGATAAGATTGCCTTTATGGATTCAAATATTCTGAGTGTTATCAATAAGCATGCTCCTATTAAAAAAATCAAACTTAATAAAAAGTAGACCCCTTGGTTAACTGAAAATACCAGATTACTAATGAAACTTCGAGATAAAGCGCTTAATAAATATAAAAAAACTAAACGTCCTGCGCATTGGGAATATTATAAGATGTTACGCAATCTTACCACAAGCAAGTTAAAAATGAAAAAAAAGCTTATTTCGAATATAAATTTAATACAGCTAACCCAAAACAAATGTGGAACGAACTAAAAAATCTTGATATTCGACCTAAAACTAAAAATGATTTGCCCCAACACTTACAAAAACCGGAGGAAATTAATAACTACTTTCTAGATTCTATTCCTCAATCCAATTTCAATCTAAATTAAACTCTTAATTACTATAAAAATGAAATTAACCATATTGCTACCAACGCGTTTCAATTTCAAACTGTGGATGTCGCCCCTATTAATAAATTTATACATGAAATAAAAAGTAATTCGTCGGGTTGGGATAATCTAAATATATTTATAATTAAACTTTGCTGTCCTATCCTCTTGCCCTATTTTACGCATATAATAAATTGTTGTTTGATCTGTAATACCTTTCCATCCGCTTGGAAAAAAGCAGTTATTGTGCCTGTACCTAAAACTAATAGTCCCGCAGAGTACAAAGACCTACGGCCAATAAGTTTACTGCCAGTTTTATCTAAAGTTTTAAAAAAACTCTAAATCAACAACTTAGAAATTATTTAAATGAAAAACATCTTATTCCTGATACTCAGTCGGGATTTAGAGCTGGATACAGCTGCACGACTGCACTTTTGAGTATCACAGATGATCTTATGGTTGCCACCGATCAAAATAAAGATTCTGTACTCGTGTTGTTTTAGTAAGGCATTCGATACTATAAATCACGAAATTTTATTAGTTACTTTAAAAAGTGTTGGTCTCGATCATAACGCCGTTTCTATGTGCCGCAGCTATTTAACCGGTCGCGAGCAGTGTGTAGGATTGCCTAATGGACAATCTTCTTTCAAACCAGTAACCAGGGGTGTCCCACAAGGCTCTATTTTAAGTCCATTACTGTTTACTATCTATACACGTTCTTTTAGTGCTATAACGTCATTCTGTAACATCCATATGTATGCAGATGACACTCAATTATACTATTCTTTTAAACATGAAAACATTCAACAGTCACTTAAAGATATTCAATCATATCTAAATGCCATAGCTGATGCTTCAACAAAACATGCTCTTTTATTAAATCCATTAAAATCAGTTGTTGTGCTGTTTGGTAGGACCCAGGATGTTTGCGTCATTAAGGATGAGGTTAATTTAACTATAAACAATGTGGCAATTCCAGTCAAAGAAGAGACAAAAAATCTTGGTTTAACGCTAGACAGTAGTTTTAGGTATAAAACACAAGTTTTAAATAATATTAAAAAGGCCTACATTGGTTTGAAGTTAATTTATCCTCACAGGCATCTTCTTTCTAATTCTGTCAAGGTTACCTTATGTGAAACTTTGGTTTTAAGCCAATTTAGCTACTGTTCCCAAGTTTATGGTCCGTGTATAACAGCTGATACTGCACAACGAATCCAAAGAATTCAAAATTCTTGCCTAAGATTAATTTTCGGAATCCGTAAATTTGAACGAATTTCTCATAAGCTGAAAGATTTGTCATGGCTCAATATGCAAAACAGGAGATTGCTGAGTGCTGCCTGCTTGTATCACAAGTTAATCTTAGAAAAAAGTCCACTTTATTTATATAAGAAGATCTCCTTTAGAACAGACGTACATAATTTAAATTTACGATACAAAGGCGGGATCACTCCTCCAATACACCGCACCTCTATGTACGAAGGAGCTTTTTCTTTTAATATTTATAAAGTCTATAGTTCTGTCCCGAATTCATTGAAAAATTTACCGTTAGGTTCATTTAAGCGCAGGTTCCGCCACGTTTTGTTAAACAGGCAATAATACATTCTAAATTTGTATTACTATATAATAATACTTTTATATATGTATATATACGTATTAGATTTGTGCTGTGCATTCTCTTTTGTTCTATTTTTTTTATTATTCTCTTTTTTCTTTATTCTTAAATACGTTTGCCCTCCATATAAAGACAGTTGCAACATTTTATTTATTTTAATTATTTTATCTATACTTTTTTCTGTTTCATTTTCCTTTTTATGTTTTTTAGCGCCGGTGTTTCGGTTGTGGTTCGGGCTTGGTTGAGCCGGGCTTAGATGAACAGGGGTGCATCCAAATATCTTTACTAATATATTTATAATAAATTATTGTTGCAAGCTCTCTTAAAATGGTGCGCTTTTGTTCATTTTGGGTTTGGTATGACTGAACGGCAACTAAAATACCGGAGTTTATATATAATTTTATTAGAAATTTAGGCATTTTTTTTAATTAGAAATTTATTTATTTTTTTATCAAGGTATATGTGGAAGATCAGGCACTGCAGTGCAGCGCCTGTACAAATACCTTGTGGTTCTTGTACAATGTATTTACTACCATATATATATATATACTACTTGTTTGTAATAATAGTACAGGAATAAACAATTTATTATTATTATTATTTATGCCATGATTTGTAGTTTTCAGAGGAAACCAAACCAAAAGATAGTAGCTCGTCATTTTTACGTCACAACCTGAAGAAAAACCAAGTTAGATGTTGCTAGGCGGGAGATTCGATTCAGTTTACCTGTGGTTTCCTTGCAAATTTTGCTTTTGAATATCAAAATAAAATGCTGCATGCACCCGCAAACCTTTTGTAATGTAAGTAGATTTTATGAGGTTACATATTATTGAGGTGAGTAGAGCAGTTTTACTGAAATTTTGAGTATTTGAGCTACTCTAAGTGAAATATTCTACATAATTCTTTTAATATAAAATTTAAATTTGAACCTAACCTGAGATATCAGTCTTGTGTTTTGCCGGAACAAGCCCATAGGATTATTGCAATTTGATAAAATATAGAACGGGGCAATTAACCATTTTATTGGAGAGTAATAAATACGTTTAATTTTAGTTAGCCTAAGATACTGACAGGCAAGTTTTGCGTTTTTAAAATTTAATATAAGTGCCCTGAGTATTGGGGTGTTTGCCTAATAGTACATTGACTTTTCGATTGTCTAACATTTCATAACAATATATCTCATAACTTTGGTATTCAACCATTATCCTGCTAGTAATAAAACTGAACCGTATTTATCACGATGTATCAATTAGCTTAAAACGGATTTTTCGGTCAGTGCATTTTTGTGTGCGCCAACACAGCTAATTTCAAGCAGTGCGGTTATAAATAGAACAAATCAAGCGGTGCGCGAGGGGAGAAACATAAAGTCAGTCGCCTGCGAACAAGCGACGAGTGCGTATCGGTCAAGCAACTAGGGACGCTACGTGAATTATATGAGCTAACTTAAGGAAGCATCTACTAGGTTCAGCTGCAGTTTATAGTCAGAAACTGCTATTAAGGCTGTCGTTCGAGCTTTAAGGAGCCGGAGCCGGAGCTGAACTCCAGGACTCCGTGCAACTAAACAAATGCAAGGTTGGTTACTGTAATTACACTTTATGAATGAATGTACGGCACTGTAAGATTGGGAAAATCTATAGCCGTAATAAGTAATTAATTGTTGTTACCACGCATTGTTCCACAATAACGCGCCAAAAGGCCACGTGTGCGTACTTGCTGAATTCGGAGAACCAAAACAAGGCGTTATTCTGTGTACCTATTCAGTCAGCTGAATTTTAGAATTGCAATGAGTCAGGACTAGAACTTTGTGGGGCATTTAAACATCGAGTGTAGAGTAAGCATCGAGCTCGTAGACAATGTTGTGCTAGTACCGGGTGACTAAAAATTATTGTGATTTTTTTCTTAGGTTGGCACTGTTTATGTTGGTGGCACTGTAAGTCTATGTCAAATTCGAGGTTAGCAGGTTAGTTTTTGCGTCAGTTTTGACACAGAATAACACAAAACCTAACCTGCGTGCAATGAATTTGACATAGACTTACAGTGCCACCAACATAAGCAGTGCCAACTTAAGAAAAAATCACAATCATTTATAGTCCCCCGGTATTAATAGCGCATGTTACCTTTGTCGCTTATTTTTTTTATGTATTCCAATGCATACGCATTTCGTTTACAGATTATATATCTTTTTATTTAAACTTTTGTGGTTTTATTACTGTGAGTATTTGCATGCACAATTTCAGCATTTTAGGCGACAACGAGCTGGCCAGTCAGAGCAATATTGACTTCCCTTAGCCATTCTGAAAGGTAAATCGAACTTTATGTTTCTACGACTCTTTAAACTAGCAAACAAAGGACAATAAAAATTCATAGCACAGTAGATTATAGGGCTAAGTAAAAAACCCTCATTACAAGGCTGGTAATAGACAAGTGACAAATGATACCTGTTAAGCCACTTGACAACGGCTAAGCAACCAAATTGTCTGGAGTTCAACATCGCGTGAGACGTCACGCCATGTTGAACTAAACACGTCTATTACATTGGTCAAATGCAGTGTTTCCAGAAGAAAATTTTCTGTCGTCACAAGGAACGCGCTTTTTATATAACTTCATTTAGTCTTCATTACCCCCAAGAATTTCATTTTTAGCCAACTTGGGGTAACTTACCACGGTTCGCCGATTCCTGATCTACGTAAAAGGATGCATTAAGTATTCATAATTGGTTGTTTTGATATTTTAAGAAACAAATGAACTGTAGCGTGGTATGAAAATGTAAATTTTTCATTCTTCCACTGTGGCTTGGAAACCAAGAGATATTCGAATTTTGTTTTCATCATAGTGCTGCTCTCAAAAAGTTCACCCTATAATGGGTGAACCCTCCATTTTTATTTAACTCTAATAATAACGGACACCTCCACTTAATCCAATCGAAAATGGAACATCTGCACAGTGTACAGTAAAGTAAAAAAAAAAAATTTAAAGTCACATTTAAATTTTTTATTGATTTAATGATTATTCTTAGTCGCTAAAATATCACCTACCTGCAATGGATTCTAAATAACTAGCAATGAACAGCATAATAATAAAACTCTAAATCGAAACCTTTGTCTGGTGCCATTTTTGACATTACGATTTTTTTACGACTTACAGATTTTGAAACTTTAAGGTAACCTATAAGGAACACATCTGGCCAGGTCTTAGCTTTTTAACTCCGAAATGCACTTTTTTGGCGACTTTATGGGCCGTCAATACTTTACTATTGTACCGCGACTATTCGCTGACATTAAAGGTAAGGCTTTACCCTAATTGGAGTATTATTGTAAAGACTATTCGCACTCATCATCCGCTCGTATTCGCACCTTTAAATCTGACCACGAACAAACCGGTTATTTATGCACGTGAGGCTAACTCGCTTCTTATTCGTAGTATATTCATTACTGTCGTTTATCTTTATTCTTTGGCGTTTTCCTATACTCTACTTTATTGGCAATAGTCAATTATTTTCTGCCGCCTATAATTACTAAATTAATAAATTGTAACGATAACAGATACTATTTTATATATTATTTTGTTTTTCTTATTAAATCGTAGGTGGCTTTGCGTTAAAGAAAAAATAAAATCTTCAAAACGTCTCACAAATCTATTCAAAATAATTTTCTATATGTTCAATTAATTGTTCTTTTGCACTCCAATTTCTCAGGTATACGAAATTGAGTAACTTTGTTTTCTGAAGGTTTCTTCTATATCACATCAATCACTCTGTATGATCAAGCATTCGTATTTGTGGAAGTTTACAGCTCCTTTGGACTAGAAGAGCACAATCTTAGGAATCTTAGAAATATAAAATTCGTATTTTTCTTGGACATAAAAAGCTTTAAAGATTATATTTATTGGTGATAGACACAAAAATACATATGCAAAATGTTTCATGGCTAGTAGTAAAAAATTTTATCTGGCAAAAGCTGCCGTAATAGCTTGTCTGCGTAGAAACGACCCCTTGCGCTGTTTTAACAGTGATTGTATCTTTGCAACTTAATTAGAAAGTTATTAGTCTTTTCTGCATTGTATATATTATACTTTTTGGGATGTTTATTAGAAAACCAGTTGGCAATCAATCCAATACTACACAATGTATATTGTTCGTCAGAATAGTAGCTGTTAACATATCTAGGAATTTTATGAGTATCATAACTGCCGCAGATGTCGCTTTGAAATGCGATTTCGTAGAGCGAGAATTTTAAAACATCTAAGGTTATTACGATTCATGGCATCCGTTGTTTGTTCAATAGTTTATCGGTTGCAGTAAGGTAGTGGCTGCCATGTACGGTAAAGGAAAATTACAGTACAGGTACAGCTATGAATAAGTTACCAGCTTACTTTTGTATATGTAAACAAAGGCTTAATATCCTGAAACCGATAAAACGAATTTAGGATATTCGATCTAGTTAAAGACCAGCCAACTCAATATTAAAAAAGAAAACGCAACAAAAATAAACACGAGATATGTGCTGAAACTAAGAAACTCAAATTGGAAAATAGGTAACAATTTATAGCGAACAAACAGAACGTGTAATCAACTGTCACTAAAAGAGATGTGAGCTTACTACTACTCGGAAAACACAAAGGCGAGATAAAGGATGCGGATATCCGAACCCGACAACAACTTTTGTTGCTTTTTCCGTGTGGAGCTGCTGTATGAAATTAAACTGGTAATACCAGCTTGACACACAACTAGTGGTTATTTAATACAATTAAGCAAACGCACATCTGACAGTAGCACTTTATTGCTGATAGGCCCTGATAGTTATAAAATGCAAATTCCTTTATTATGCAAGACGTCGTTAAATTGAGTTTGAGAGATAAAAAATGATTATTGATTATGTTTCAAAAAAAGTTTGGTTCAATTACTATTAATGAATAGAAATATAGTTGCGATTTTCTGCTTAAATAGTAGCCGATTTGACTTGAAATGGCCAATATTTCGGAAAGCTTTATTTCTTTATCAAGACAACTTGTGAGGAAATTTTTAATTATTATGATCATAGGTCTTATGTGTGGCATTTTCTCGTTCCTGAATTTAAAATCTTGCTTGTAAAGAAGCATTTCGAATCGTGTGCCTGCTTTCAGCTAATTAAATGGCACACATTCCGTTTTACAGCGCTAGAAGGAATCTATTGCTGTGAGTGCAAGCGAGGCTGAGGAACACTTGTCTTTTATCGATCCGTTTTTAGACGTGAATCTTGTAGCAACGCTGTGTGTATGAATGGAAGGGAGCAAACGTTTCCCCCCGCCCTACCTGGTTTCGTTGTTATATGTGCTAAAGTTTTGAAGTGATTAGAGGATTCTTACCCTAGCTTCCTGTAAAGTAACAAGCGTTTTGCGAGCTGTTTTCCGCCCAGCGCGTCCTTTGGGCCTGCGTCAGGGTGTTGTAAAGGCTCCCCAAACCACAAATGCGTTGGAAAGGTATTTCAACAATTAACACAAAACTAAAGATACATATCATCTACTAAACAACTCAAAGGTCTATTCGCATTTAATCCCTTTTTCACACTGCCACGTTCCTTCCAATAAAAGTAGTAACCTCTTTGCTCCAGCTGTTATATTTGCTACTAAAGCACGTTTAATGAATAAACAAAATAAACTATCAACAACAATATGTGGAGCCGCCGAAGGGATGGCTTGTAATTTTCTGAACAACTTTAAAACAACTAACAAATGTAATAAAGAATAACTCATATAAGCAGTACATCTTCTAAAGTTATATAGAAAAATTGCATGTAACATCGAGTTCAACATCTTTATCTAATTGCAGCTTAATATTAAAGTGTAGAAGATGCTGAGAAGGTTCAAAATTATAGTACGTATTATTTATTAATGATCTGCTATGCAGTAGAAGTTCGTAGTAACTTTTCTCATGGTACATTCATAATTAATAAACAATAATAATAAGGATGTGAAAAATTTTAAAACTTTTCTTCATTTCTATCTCTTGTAAATTTTTCAGATTTTGCAAATGAAGGTTGGTAAAGTGCAACTTCTATATTTTTTTTCTTTAAGGGCACATTTTAATTTATATTTGAATTTACTATTGTAATTGCATTTGAATACAAAACACAAACAGTTTGTCAAAAACCAGAAGAGCAAATCCCATATAAGATACTTGTCACAAGTTTGGTTACATATTTGCTCAAAGATTATTATATACTGGGTGGTGAAATTGATTTCTTGCCATAGTGAAGAAAAGTGTCTATTAGGGTGGTTCTACGTTATACTTAGTGGAAAAAACTTTTTCGAATTTTTTTGGTCGCACCCCCTAAAGTCGTTCTAATGCCGAAAAAACAAACGTATACAAAATTTGAACCCAATCGAATAATATTAACACGTGCCACCAAGCCAACATTAAGTCGTATCGAAATTTTGATAATGACGTAAATAAAAGGAAATTTAATTTGCTACTAATTTAGTTATATGCAATTTTTTTGTAAACTTGTTGGAATTTAAAAAATATGCGTTAAGTATTAAAAAAAGGTAAAAATTCTTGAAAAATTGATTTTTTATATTAATAACTAAAAATAT
Source organism: Agriotes lineatus (assembly GCA_940337035.1). Classification (NCBI taxonomy): domain Eukaryota; kingdom Metazoa; phylum Arthropoda; class Insecta; order Coleoptera; family Elateridae; genus Agriotes; species Agriotes lineatus. The sequence goes on along the minus strand of CALNHX010004676.1, from coordinate 6,906 downwards.
AATATAATTAAGCAAATATATTTATTTACAAATTAAATAAAACGAACAATATTAAATAATTACTGAAATTACATAAATTGAAAGAATATATTTACAAACTTAAGAATAAAACAAATATACCAAGTTACCTATATGTAAAATAATTAAATGCATATCACAATAATTACTTTTTTTTCTAAGGAAACTTTACTGGAATCCGGATATTGACGCCGATAATCGCTAACAACTTGTAGCAAGTACTGTTTTTGGTTCTCTTTCTTGGTAATTAAGCTATTATATTTTTCGACCAGTTTAATACTTCTTTTCGCAATATCATTTGTGACGTGAAGTAAACAATTACATATACTTACTTAAATTTTCCATTTCTTCGTAAGTTCATTTTCTTCTTGCATCTTCTCTTTCCAGTCGTTATTCAGTTCTTTTTTCTTGTTGATGTAACCTGATATCAATACCAAGCATACTACCCTTTTTGCCTTTGAAGAGGCAAAAACTGTTTATCTTCTACATCTATTAATTCTAGAGCGTTCGCATGTGCGATATCGAACAGGTCGTCAAATTTTTCATAAAATTGTTATTCCTTCCTTTTATGAATCTGTTTTTTTATTTCCTTGTTTTAGCAGACTCCTTCATTCAGAGTATAATAATTCCAGCTTTTGTACAGAATGATGTTTTTCCTTAGCTGGAATCCGTGCTTTTTACCAAGACACTATTCCTTGAATAATTAATTTTGCACTTTTATGTAAATTCAATTTAACTATACGCATATTAAAAAAAGTACTTGTAAAACTTGTTCGTTTGAATGCAATTTACTACCAATAATTTAATGTGCATCATTTCCTATTCAAAGTGCTTAGTTTCTTTCACGAAGAACCTTTGACGTTGAGGCTATTTTATGCTTTAAAATTTTAAAATGGTATATCCTCCCTCTAAACATCTGGTTTGTATTGACAAACAAAGAAACTGTGTTCGACGGTTTGACTCGTTTTTTTTTAAATAACTGATTCTAAAAATATTTCAATATACTTAAAATAAGTAAAAAAAAATATTATTGAATTTCAAACATTTATATATCATAAGATCTCTCTCTCTCTCTCTCTAGCCTTCTTGCACCCAGTATTGGGTATAGGCCTCCCTTAACTGTCGCCATCTTTCTCTGTTTTGTGCGATTCTTAACCACGGTAGTCCTGCAATTTTCTTGATGTCGTCGTACCACCTTGTTTGTGGTCTTCCCCTATTTCTTCTCCCTGACCACGGTCTCCATTGTATTAGTCTGGCGTTCCATCTGTTATCTTTGGTTCTGGCTATGTGGCCTGCATAGTTCCACTTTAGATGTGCCGCTCTCTCAATTACATCGGTTGTTCCGGTTCTTTGTCGTATCCATTCGTTCCGCCTCTTGTCTCTGAGTGTTATGCCCAAAATGGACCTCTCCATAGCTCTTTGTGTAATCTGTAATTTTGATCTTATCTGTTTAGTGAGGGTCCATGTTTGTGCTCCGTATGTTATAACGGGGAGGACACATTGATCAAAAACCTTGGTCCGCAAGTGTAAGGGAATTTTCTTGTTTTTTAATATATAAGATAGTTTTCTGAATGCTACCCATCCCAATCGTCTTCTGCGTTCTATTTCCATTTCTCTATTTTCTTTGTTTAATGTTATTTTTTGTCCAAGATATATATATGTACTGACGTTCTCTATTGTTGTTTCCCTGATAGCTATTTCTGGATTATTAGGGCACATTGTTTTTGTTTTGCTTAGATTGATCTTCAGACCCACTGCTCTTGATTTTGTTTCTAATTCTGTTAACATGTCCTTTAGGTCTTCTTTATTGTTCGAAAATAGAACTACATCATCGGCAAATCTTAAGTGGTTTAAGCGTTCTCCACATATGTTAATTCCTTTATCTGACCAGTCTAGTTCTTTAAATATTTCCTCCAGAGCCAATGTAAATAGTTTCGGCGATATTGTGTCTCCTTGTCTTATGCCTCTGTTGACCGCAAACTTCCCTGTGCTTTCGTGTACTTTCACAGATGAAGTCGCTTGTTTGTATATATTTTTGATTAAGGTTGTATAACGATAGTCTATTCGTGCGTGGTTTAATGCTTCTATTATGGCCCAGTGTTCGTATTCTTACCGTTAGTAGATGATCGCATGTACTATAGTCTTTGCGGAATGCCGCTTGTTCAACTGGTTGGTATTGATCTAGTTTCTTTGTTAATCTGTTTGTAATAATTTTTGTAAATAGCTTGTACAAATGCGACATTAGACTAATTGGACGGTAGTTTTGTAGGAGTGATGGATCTCCTTTTTTGAACAAAATGATAACTGATGCATTATTCCACATTTCCGGTATTTCTCCTTTTTCTAGGCATATGTTGAACAGAATCTTTAACTTCGGTATTATTATTTCTTCTGCCTCTTTTATCATCTCTGTTATTAGATCATCTTCTCCCGGCGCCTTGTTATTTTTCATATTCTGTAGGGCATATATGATTTCTTCGTTACTTATCTCGGGTATGTCTTCCGATCCTACATTGATTATTCTCCTATCTTCGTTATTTATGTGTGTTCTTTGTATTTGAGAACTGTATAGTGTTTTGTAGAATTCTTCTATAACTCGAAGTATCTCCTCTCTGTCTCTTATTTCTCTGTCATTTTCCTTGATCATTATAATTTCGCGTTTACCATTCTGCTTTCTGAGGCATTTCATATTTTTATTATTTTCAATTACCTCTTCTATTAACCGTTCATAGTTTCTTTCTAGATCTTTCCGTATCATCTTACGCGTCTCTTTTCTGACTTTTCTATATTCTTCTGTGCCATATTTATCTTCTTTATATAGTGTTCTTCTCTCTTCTATTTTCTGTTTAGTTTCTTTTGTTAGCTTGTTTGAATTTTGTTTTATACTTCCAGCGATTTTGAGCGATGTTTCTGTTATTGAGGTTGTTATATGTTGGCATAGCTTGTTTATATCTTTTTTAATATGTTCAATGTTCCCTATTTTTTCATTTACATCTTTTGTATATGTTTCTCTGTTTTCTTTGAGTTTGTCTACATCGATCAGGTTCCTTCGCTTTGGTTTGTGCTTCGATCTTTTCTTCTTTCCTGTTATGATAATTTTTGCCCTTACTAGGCGGTGATCGCTTCCGGTGTTAAAGGAATTTAGAGCTGTTACATCTTGTACTATTGATTTTGTGGAACTTAGAATATAGTCAATTTCATTTTTGGTTTTCCCGTCTGGGCTTATCCAAGTCCATTTTCTCTGTATTTTTTTGTTGAAAAAGGTATTCATAGCATATAGATACGGATCAGGTACCAGAAATCATAGAGGGACGATGTTGACAAATTTCTTAGAAAACCAGATTGTATCGTATCCTCCAGTATTCGTTTTCCTGTACTGGCCCATATATTCTTCTCAGAATCTTCCGTTCGAATCTCAGCAGGTTTTCTTCAGTTTGTTTTGTCATCACCCATGTTTGGCTGCCATAGGTGGTCACCGGCCTTACTATTGTTTTATATAGTCTCACCTTGGCCCCTCTACCTATTATCTTGGATTTAAATATTCTTTGTAGGGCATAGTAGGCTCGGTTCCCTGCTATAATTCTTTGTTGTATCACTTGCGTCATATCGTTGTTGTCGTTCATCTGAGCTCCTAGGTAATTAAATTCTCTTACCACTTCGATGTTATGGTCTTCTATGGTTAGGTTTTGCCCCAATCTCCTTACTGGTCTCGTTACCATACATTTGGTTTTGTTTTCATTGATCTGAAGGCCTACTTTCTTAGCTTGCGTTTCTAGGTTCGTAAATACTTCTTTTATGCTTATCACGGTTCGTCCTATTATGTTCAGATCATCGGCATACCCCACTATTTGATAGGATTTATTCATGATGTTACTTTGCTTTCATTCTCCGATATTTGTCCGAGTGATCTCGAGATTCGCGGTGATAACTGTTTAAAACCCTTGGATCTTTGAAGTAGGTTTTTGTCGCTGTTCTGGTCACTTCTTGTATTGCAGATTTAACTCAGGGAATAGTCTGAACACCTCCTTTCGCGAGCCCGTCCTGACAGGTCCTCCAATATTTTACAGCACGTGTCACAGCTATTCAGGTTTTTTATTTATTCCAAAATTTTGCGCAATTGGCCTCGCTTGCCGATACGAGTAGAATATACAGCTCATTAAATGGCGCCTGTCATAGACATTACTTATCACATATCTTAAATTTTCGTTTTAAATTTATTTAAACAGTAAAGAGTCAGCAGGTGTTTACCAAATATCATTTGCTCTGTGCGTTTGCTGATTTTTTTTGGTTGAAAATAGTAAACAGTTAATTTTGCTGATATAGGTGCACCACCCGGCGATCATGCGAAGAACTTGGGGAGGGGGCTAGATGTACGATACGTGATTATATACGTTATTAAATAGCTGTTTTGGAGAAATTAATAGAACTCATGTCAATCAGGGCTTCTTATACTAATTACATCAGTAACTGTAGTACAGTCAGCAGAAATATGGGTGGGTTTGCTAAAATGACAATGCAGTGGGCCAAAAGAATAATTACTTGGAAGCTGCGATGACGAAGGTCTGTGAAGCTTTCTCAAACTAGATGGAAGGACGATATTGTTAAAACATACGGATCAAATTGGATATCAAACTGTAAAGACCGATGAAAACTTTGACTGAGATTTATGTAAAAAAATGAACAAACGCTAAACTATGAAGGAGAGCAAGCGGAATTTCAAATTATCTTCTTATTTGAAACGAATCAAAGATGTTTTGCGAACCTCAGCGTTACAAACAGATTTTAACTCATAATCTTCGTAGTGGTTGTGATTAAAGCCGCCTCGAAGTTTCTAATTAAAAACTTATAACCTGTAAGCTATGACGCTTATGCAAATAGCGTTTAAGATTTATTAAAGGCTTTCATCTCATAGCCCCCAGATCCAAGGTGCTTAAAGAGTCGTCGATATTTCTGGTCGTTCTTAAGAATTTCCGATAATGAAGTGTCTGGTGCCTGTTTGTTGATTTATTATATGTGCCTCCGCGTGCTTTTGCATAATTCGTATTCCATTAAAATATTAGACGTACTCGCGTTCTTATATCGTGTAATAATTCACAATTCCTCCTAAAAATCATTTAGTTCTCGAGTCTGCAACCGGCTCTGCAACGCTACTGCCAAGGAATTTTAATATCCACATTCCGGGGCTCCGGACGAGTCCGGGCGAGTGACGCGGCAGCCGACACTTCATTTATACCGGGGTGAAACCCATCCTCAGATTTACACTACGCGCCGGTATTAGTTTTATTTTGCGGTTCCATCAGCCCCATAGTTTAGTTAATTGAATGCCCTGGGAACTAAGGTATTCCGACAAATATCACGCATGTCAAACTTTAATGGCGTCATTACTCAGACAGATTTCGGCTCTCTCGCGCCCCAAAAATTACCATTCCTAGACTAAACTAATTTGGCTAAAACAAGGAACCCAACGCGAATTAATTAGATTCCCTGGTAGGCACATTCTAATTTGGAGTTTTATTATTTGTCAGTGTTGTACCTACATTAATTACGAACCCTGTTGTCCCTTAGGCTGAGTAAGAAATATCGCCCTAGTTGTATTTTTCAGGTGATAAAATCGGGAGAAGCTTTTACTTTTATGTTTTTATTGCAGCTTTTACTGAAACAGTTAAATGTCTCCATTTCCATCACACAATGGTTGCAGAGATTTATAACCTGGAAAGCTTGCTGTTCAATAGTGAATACCAAAGCAATGATTATACCATCTACAGAATGGTGGAAAGCTAATAATAAATCGATAAATGCTTTAGTAACAGAAAGTACCTTAACTTCATCGATAAAAACCATATCTTTGCGAATTGGGCATTTAAAGAAATATATACTTCACGACGTGAACGCACTAATTAAACTTCTAGAATCTTTCTTATATTATTCTTCTTTCTGTATCTCTAAGAAGAGCATTTCAAACATACGAAAGCTGTTTATAGGTAACATTTTATTCAAATCATCGTCTAAAGCTACTGTATAACAAAAAATCCAGAGATATTTCGATTAATATTATTTCTATTATGATCGACGCTATCATTAACTTTGGTTTCAGTGATCACAATATCTTCAATGCCGTGATCGCATATAAAGTCAAAATATAATACCCACAGAAACAACAAGTTGTAAGCAATAGTTGTTGCTAGCTTATTTTATTTAATGAACAATTTGTAAATATTTTTTGACCTGTTGCTCTGTAGGCATCACTTTAAATTCACTGCGGTTTATGCGGCCAGCTTCATCAGCTGTAAAATCAAGAGGACTAAACTAACTGGTATGCTATACGAAATTAATGTTTTTAGGTTAAATATTAATATCAATGTAATAATATAAACGTATTCTGAGTAATATTTCTCGTTATCAGTTTCTGCAATGGTAATCATTCACATCATCACATACTTTTTCAATTCTTGTTTTCTTCATAGTACTCTAGGTAATACACTTTGGATCTATGTAACTGCTGTAATTCCTCAATTCCGTTATTAATTTATTTTATACGAGTATATATAGGACCTCTGTCAAACTGTACAAGTAATTTCAATAAAGTTTCTTAATTGCTAATGACCTAAGAATAAATCTTTTGCCTATACGCCTTCGCCGAGTAACCCTAAAATTGTTGAATATAATCAGCAGTAACACTTAAGTACTTCGATATTCTAGGGTTGAATGTCGATAACCTGTTAGAATGCAAGGAGTTTGAGCCGGGGCTGCTAATTTTTAAAGTCGATCAGAGACAGTCTATGTAACGGTGTTTATTGTAGTCTAAGCGTATCGTAATGTAACTGTTGGGTGAAGCCTTACTGGCTACTAATTTTGGAAATTTATAATCCCGTAATCGAAATGTTCCTA